>CAUYUJ010014354.1:325279-333444 GCA_963575745.1 Prorocentrum cordatum | reverse complement strand
GACGCTTTCACATTACCTACGACAAGTGCGGCGCCTACCAGAAGATGACCCCCAAGGAGAGGCACACTTTCCTTGGAAAGGTGGGGATGGAGTTGGCCGAGGCCGCTCTTCTCGGGGCAACCGCAGTCGCTCAAGGAGCCATTCTGGAGGCGGCCTGCCGCTGTGAGGATGGGTTGCGCGCCGAGCTGGCAGATCACCCGGGCATCCGCAGCAAATTGCCTCCCTGCCCCGTCCAGAGGACAGCGCCAGCGAGCGGGGGGAATACAGCTCCCGCGCTAGCGGCGGCCCAGGCCTCAGCCTTGGCGCCGAGGCTTGCACTGTACAGCGCTGACGGCGTGGCAACAGAGGGCGTGAAGGCCTCCCGCATGAGTTCCGAGGAGCAGGCGGTGGAGTGGGAGAGCACGTTGGCCATGCCAGGAGGGGGGTCTCTGGTGGCTGGCAAGATCCTGAGGGCTCTCGCCCTGGCGCACCAGCAGGCGCGTATATCCGCAGCTGGTTTGAAAGTGGTCGCCACCTTCTCGTATCTCGAGACAGCGGCGGCGGGATCCGAGGAGTGGCGACGCGATAGCGGGCCCGAGGCGCCGACCCGCCCTCCGACTGACGTCAAGGTCTTCGCCGCCAAGAGCTACAAAGTTGGGCAGCTGGTGCTCGTTCCTCTGCCCAAGTCGGCGGCGAACATCACGAGCAGTAGCATATCCGACAAGGCGATCCCAACAGTTCATTCTGACGAGAAGAGCAACCCCTACAAGATCGTTCCTTCCATCAGCTGGGACGCGAAGACGAAATTCCTTCACCCATTCTGGTTGGCCCAGAAGCACAGCGTGAAGCAGGCCGCAAACCTTCACATGATCACGCTCTCCGTCATGAGCACTGTGAAATGTCAGGGGGACCTCGCGAGCTGTTTGGCCGATCAGTTGCAGAGCGAGGCCACCGAAATTCCCGTGTGGACGAACCCCGAGGACATCGAGGACGGGGCTGAGATCGTCTGCCACGTCCCGCCGACGCAGAAGACTCCGAAAGCGAAGACTGCCTCGACGTGGCTGTCTCAGAAGACGCCTGGCACGAAGGGCAAGGCTCCGTGAGGGGTTTTTTCGCGACGACGCCCCGCGCTAGCGGTGCCACCCCTGGGTCGCCCTGCGGCGGCGCGTAGCACCCTGGCTCGGGAAGTCGCGCCGCCGTAGCTGTAGCATTGAGCTTGCAAGGCATTTACGTGATGTATGAACACGAAATTCTTTCAACCTCCCCACCTTCCCCCGCGCGCGATTCTGCCGAGAGCCAGCGGCCAGATCGGGGCGCCGCAGCCGTTTCGGCCCGAGCCCTTGTAGCCAATCTGCAGAGGACGCCCCCGCGCGCGCCATTTCCTCTATGGGGAAGGGTCCGCGGGCCCCACCGTCGTGGAAGCCTATTCGCAAGGTCATGAAGATGAACATCAGTGGGGGATTCTCCAACAAGCACTGGCCAGTGAACACGCGCTCTTTCAAGGGACGTACCTTCGTCGAGTTCAACTTGGCCGACGAGTGGGTCTGCAAGGTCCTGACCGGGAAACCGCCGCGCAGCACGGCGGCAGGCCCGAGCGTTCCAGAGAACACCATCATCCATCAGATTGTGGATCAGCTCAAAAGTGTCGAGGAGGCCGAGGCTGCAACTCCGACGAAAGGGGAGGCGTTGGACGATCTGGATTCCGGCTTCGGAAGCAGCCCCAGCAGCGCCGCGAGCTCCGCGCTAGCGGCGCAACCGCGAGCGAAAATGAAGGCTCAGAAAAAGCCGCCCACAGCGAAGACGGAAGTGGAAATGGCTGTGACAGTGCCCAGTTTGAGCTCTGATGAGCCGCCCAAGGCGCTGGTGATCCTCAACGTACCTGGGGACGCAGCCAAGAGGACGCAGAAGGCTTACAAGGCTCATGTGTGGCTGCTGGAGGATGACTTGGAGTGGGTTCTGCTTCGCCTGCAGGAGGAGTGCTCCCGCGCTAGCGTGGGCCACGAATGCGTGGGGCCGAAGGACTACCCGAACATCATTTACAGCCCGGCAGACCGCGTGTGGAGGCTCTCCTGGATCAAGGACACCGAGGTTGTCTCGCTCAGCAAGCACGTGCAGAACTACAAGCGCACCTACGGGAGCGGGCGCTCGTCGGGACCGACCCGCGAGCTTCTGGACCCGGAGGAGTTCTCGTCGAAGAAGTTCGCTGCGGCGACTGAGTTGATTCGGATGGCCGAGGCTTCGGGGTTCGAGAAGCCCGATGGCTTCGACGCCAGGTGGGGCCTCTCGTAGGCGCGGCGCGGTTGCTGTAACGCTCGCGCTAGCGAACGTGATGCCGCGTCTCTCACGAGGGCGTTTGCCTCAGGTAGCTTTCTTTGGTTTGGCCGGCGAGTGGGGCGCTGTGCCAAGAGGTACCCGGGCCCCTGGCCGGGGCGCGCTTCTCCGGGAGAAAGCTTGATGTCGTCATCCACCTCTTCTTTTGCCTATGTTTCTCTTCTCCTCAGTCCTCTTCGCCCTCCTCCTCCTGCGCCCCCCCCCTCCCTTCCTCCTCTTCGCCCTCCAACAGGCACCCACAGCTGTTGTTTTCGCTGGTGCGTTCAGGCCCTCCCCCCCGGAGGGTTTCGGTTCATCGAACGAATCGGAACAAGGGCGAACTTCGAACCGAACCCGCGGCGAGTCCACGTCAATGCGCAATAATGGGGAAACGATATCGAAACGACAACTGCTTTGACACGAGGAAGCATGGAGAACCGATATCGAAACGAAAAAAACACGGCTCAGGATGTCAGGACGGGTGCAACGATATCACGACCATTTGATCGAAAGACATAGAACGCCTCCGTACGAGCGACAGTGAGTCCGCGCATGCTCGCCCCAAGATCTCGCCCCTTCAATGCCTCTCCGTGGCCGAGCGGGTTCCAGACAGCATTCCGTCGCCACTGATCGGGGGCGCCATGCGGAGTGCCAGGAGGAAGAGGACGAGGAAGGATTCCAGGCCGCCGTGCTTCCGCAGGACGGCGGCCTGGAAGGCCGTGAACGTGCGGAAGCGCTCCGCGCTAGCGGGGGCCGAGTCCGTCTCCGCGTGCCCGGGGGCGGAGCCCGTCTCCGCGCTCGTGGTTCCTCGACGGCGAATGAGAACCAAAGGGCTTCATTCATCTCAGCCCGCGGCGGCCCCCGCGCCAGCGGGGGTCGAGTCCGTCTCCGCGTGCCCGGGGGCAGGCCGCGCGCCTGTGAAGTTGGAAGTGAGCGCTCCTGGCGTGGATAGTGGCATCCCTTCCTTCGTGGCTGAACTGGAGGAAGGTAAGCGCCGCGTCCGCGCTAGCGGACTAGATCCTTCTTCGACCGACATGGGGTTGGCTCAGCTGCGTTCCGCGGACATGACCCGCCTGTGGTGCCGCCATTCGAGTACCCTGGGATCGATTGGACGACTGAGGACGTCGACTACCTCGTCTCGTCCAAGGCCATCACGGACTGGGGTGCGCGGCAGAACTACGACATTCGTCTTCCGCACCAGAGCCCTGAGCTGGGCTTCACGACCACTCTTGACGTTGGCCGCCCACTGCAAGGTCTTCTGAAGCGCGCGGCTGAGCTTAGCGAGGGGCGCAGGAGAGAGAGGGCCAGGTTCAAAGACACGCTCACCGTGTTCGATGGGCCGATGCGCGAGGTATATGAGAATTATTGCCTGCGGGCTTACAAGTCCCTGCGCAGACACTTTGTGGTCCGGCGTGAACCGGATTCGGGGGGATCGCGGCTTCCGCGCTAGCGGAGGCCCTCCAGGCGTCCGTGCCCCAAAAAACTCGTGGCGATCCCCGTGCATATCTGTCAACTCGCCCTCAAGCGTTGCCGCGCCGCCAGCCGTCATCTTGGGGCCCCACCCTGTCGCCATTGGGAGAGACACAGGCGCGTCGGCGCGTCTGGGCCTGCCAGGGGAGGGCGTCGGGGCGGCTGCTTGCGTTTCCCCCCGCCGACCAGGACAGGCTGCATAGGGTGATATATTTGGGGTTCCTGCATGGGCGGGGGGGCGGGGGGGGGGAGTACGTTTCCCGAGGTGTGGGTATCCCGGAGTCACGGGGGGATTTCGTTTCGCGGGTTGCGGGGTTCGCGGAAGTGTAGGGTTCGCGCAGGCACGGAGAGGTTTAGTGTCGCGACGGAGGGGTTGCCCGCAGGCACGGAGAGGTTTAGCGTCGCGACGTAGGGGTTGCGCGCAGACACGGGGAGGTTTAGCGTCGCGACATAGTGGTTCTGCGCAGACACGGGGAGGTTTAGCGTCGCGACGTAGGGGTTGCGCGCAGACACGGGGAGGTTTAGCGTCGCGACATAGTGGTTCTGCGCAGACACGGGGAGGTTTAGCGTCGCGACATAGGGGTTGCGCGCAGACACGGGGAGGTTTAGCGTCGCGACGTAGGGGTTGCGCGCAGACACGGGGAGGTTTAGCGTCGCGACGTAGGGGTGGTCCGCCGGCACGGGGGGGAGTGAGAGTCGACGTCTGGGGTCTCGCAGGAGTCGGTTCTTGCAGTGCAATGGCGGGTGGCTTCGTTTGTCCCAGCCCTTGGAATGCTCTCTGCTGCCGCGGCCACCTTGGGCTCGAGGAGTGCTGGGGGGCCCCAGCATGGCGAGCGCGTCCTCCGGGGGCGGGGCCCCGCCTCCATGCCAGCCGAAGCCGAGGGCTAAGCTGAAGCAGCCGAATGATGTGCCGTGCTGCATCCTGCGGGTGCGCGACGCTCCGCCACGGGCGGCGCCGGCCGCAGGGTCAGACGCTCCGGCGGAGCTTCCAGCACCGCCGCGCGCGGCCGCAGAGGAGGGCACGGGCGGCGCGGGCCTCGCGCCACCGAGCTCCCCTTGCTTGGGGCAGGCAGGCACCGCAGAGGAGGGCGCAGGCACAGCGGGGCTCGCGCTAGCGAGCCTTGGTGGCACGGGAGGCGCTGGCGCCGCGGGCGATGACCACGCGGACGCAGCGGAGCCTCCGCCAGGAAGCCCGGGTCGCCTAGACAACGGGCACGCGGCAGTTGCTGCCGCGCACTTGTCTTGCGTGGCCGCCGAGATTGCACGGGAGTTCGACTACGCAGACGTCTCAGCAGCGGTGGCGTGGTCGTTGGTGACCGGCCGCCGCCTGCTTCTGGAATTTGAGCGTTCGAGCCTTCAGATTCCTGGAGAACTCTTCGCGGAGGTGGCCGATGCGATGGGCAGAGCCGGAGGCGATGTCCAGGCCAGCGTAGCTCACCATCCAGACGAGGCGCCGCTGCGATTAGGAGTGGGCTGGATATCGCGGCACGATGAGGACTGCACTGAGTTGCATCATGCATCGTCATTGGCAGACCTTGTTGGCAAGACGAAAGGCATCCACTTCTTCCCCGTGTACGTCTTACCAGGGTTGCAAAGTTTTTCGCCTCACGTGCCTTGCGACGGGTCCAAGTGCGGCGGCCGAGGTTTCCCGTGCAGCAGTCGCCTCGCCAGCAACTTGTCTACTCGGGGACTGAGTATGTGGCCAGTGCTTGCGGACGGGGATTGCCTGCCGCGCTCCGTCCTGTGGTGCAGGGGCGCACCTGACACAAAGGAGACGCGGTTGGCCGAGCGCGCGAAGATTGCGTCCTTTCTGGCGAGCCAGGCCGCCAGCCCAGCGTGCTGCGCTGCCTGGGCGTTGGCCATGGGGAGGTTGGCAGCGCTCTCCTCGGGAGCACCTCCAGTGGGCCCTCCAGCGCTCGCGCTAGCGAGCGCGGGAGAGGGTGCACAGGACGATGGCGGGAGAGATTCCGAGACAGCAGCATTCGTCCACGGCATTTGCAACGTTGCTGGCCTGAACCCCACATCAGAAATGCCCGACGCGGGCATCGTGCTGGGGATGCTATCGGAAAGAGGGAGGAAACGGGCCATGGGCCCTCGACCTCCCAAGCCTGAGCAGCCTCGCAGGCGATGCAGAGGGGGATATCGGTCTGAAAAACTTGAAGCGCGTTTGGAAATCGGGCGAGCTCTTCGGGATCATGTTGCCGCAGCCAATGTCTCTGGGCCCAAGGGCCGCCTACCGCGTGGTTTCGTCGCCACCTGGTTACAGAAGCGCTTGGGCAGGGAGCCTTCCCAGCGGGAGACGTGCGCCGCCGTGCGACACTTCAGATGGGTGCAGAAGCGCGAGGGGGCGTCCCGCGCTAGTGGATTCGTCCTGCAACGCAGCGGTCGGAAAACTTGCCGGGCCCCGTCAAGGATCCCGCTGGGCAGGCGCAAGAAGGCTCCGCTCTTCAGAGAGATGCTCTTCCAGTGGTTCTGCTCTCATCGTGGAACGGTGAAGGGCCGCATTCTTCCTGAGACGCTGATAGACAAGGCCAAGCATCTGCGCGCGAAGTACATCGCGGAGCACTTGGAGACGAACCAAGCGGCGCCCCCGAGGATCGACGCACCGAAGATCACCAGCCATTGGCTCAAGGACTGGCGCACAGAGTATCACGTCAGCCTCCGAACCCCGAACAAGAGGTGGAAGGTTCCACGGTGGATGTGGAAGGAGAGAGTGAAAATCTATTGGTGCAACTTGCTTCGCCTGCGCAGGTGGGTGTTTCGCCACCACGGATACGACCCTCACATTGATTCTTGGGACCAGAAGCCCATTCACAGAGCGGAGGGAGGGTCCCACGCGAGGAAGACGTTGGCGTGGAAGGGGGGGGACGTGGAAATCGTGGAGATCCACGGGCACACGAGAGAGCGGTGGACGGCTATGACCATGTGCACCACAGACCAATTGCGCGCTAGCGCGGTTCCTCCTGCGGAGCTCCTCTTCAAGGGCGGCCCAATTGTTTTGGGTCGGCTGCAAGAGGAGTTGGAGGAGGCCCGCGCGGACAACCTGTCGGCCGCACACAAGGTCACCGTGCAGGTCTCCCCGAGCGCGTCTTACGCCACAGCGGAGGTGCTGGAGTTCATGAGAAAGCATCTAGAGCCTCTTCGGCCAGGGCGGGAATGGCGGATTGCCTCTTTGGACGTGTACGGACCTCATCAGGCAAAGGAATTGATCGACGTTTGTTGGGAGCACGGTTATGTTGGCCCCGCGCTAGTGGCGCCTGGGACCACAGGTTCCCTTCAAGGAAACGACACCCACTTGCATGGGCCGCTCAGCGGGCACTACCAGTACAACGAATCCGTGACAATTTCAGCCAA
Organism: Prorocentrum cordatum; assembly: GCA_963575745.1. Lineage (NCBI taxonomy): Eukaryota > Dinophyceae > Prorocentrales > Prorocentraceae > Prorocentrum > Prorocentrum cordatum. Next base: position 326,331 of record CAUYUJ010014354.1, on the reverse strand, counting down.
GCAGGAGGCGGATCCCGCATCCATGGGGAGCATGACGCACAGAGACTGCATCCGATGCTTTTGCTCGGTTTGGGACAACCTGGATATGCACAAGCGCGCCAGCGCGTTTGAAGTGCACAACATGGCGCGGGGAAGTCTTGATGGCAAGCAGAACCGTCTGGGCGAGGCGACTCTTCAGGGGCTGTGGGATGAGTTGAACATGGAACAGCTGAAGAGGCAGTGCCTGGCCGAAGTGGACGAGGAGTACGATCGCGGGAACTTGCCGTGGGCGAAGGAGACCATTGCACTCCTCGTGACAGTGTACCCGAAGAGGGGGTGCCTGGACCGTTACCTGCCCGGCCAGGACGACGAGGGGGAATGCGTGGACCAGGACAACGATACACCGTGGGACGATGTTCTCCCACAGGAGGACCCCCAGGATGCCATCGTGGCGGCCGACGAGGAAGAGGTCCGCACGAGCGGCCCCCCCTCGAGCAGCACCCAGGGCGCGGCCGAAACAAGCGCCCAGCTGGAGAGGGCGCAGTGCGGGGTATCGAAGGTGGAGTCCGTGGACATCATGATTGAGCATGCCCGCGCTAGCGGGCAGCATTCTTTGCAGGCATACTTGGAAAGGGAGCGCCTGAAACTTCTGAAGCAACTGACTGGCGCGAAGCAGGAGAACCCCGCCGTGGCCGAGGCGGTTCTCGGGCGCTTGCGTTTTGACGAACATGAGCGCCAGAGGCGCGCAGAGGAAGCCAGAAAACACCGAGCGGACACTGATGCTGCGAGGGGGGTTGAGGCCAAGCTGCGCGAGCACGCTTGCAGATTAGTGCTTGCGGAGCGCGAGGTGGCGCGGCGACAAGCAGAAGAGCAGCGGCGGAAGGCCGTCGAGCACGCCGCCGTGCATTTGGAACCGCAGATGTTCTCTGCCGCGGTGGCAGGCATCCGCACGGCGCAGCACAACCGTTGGAAAGCTTTCGAGCGAGTGATGCTTGTCGGGGCTGCATTATCGCCAGAACAGGAACGCAACCTGCGGCGCGACTGGCAGAAGTGGGATGCGTTTGAATCTCACA
>CAUYUJ010014354.1:312779-320279 GCA_963575745.1 Prorocentrum cordatum | reverse complement strand
CCCCACTTCCTTCTCCTCTGTCGTCGCCGCGTCAGCTTCCCTCCCTGCCTCCTCGCGCTTGTCCGCGCCGATCCCTCAGCTTTCGTTCTGTCGCGCAGCTGTTTTGGCTGCAAGCGCGCGGGCCCCCGAGACTGCGCGCTGGGGCTCCCCGCGCGGCCGCGCCCCGAAGGCTCCGAAGGCCCCCGTGGCCCGAGGATGGGGGACGAAAGCCCGCCTGACTGGGGGATCCGCGCTAGCGGGTCCTCGTCGAGCCCAGAACGGGTGCGGAGGCGGTCGCGTTCGCGACCTCTCGAGGGCGCCCGGGTGTTCGAGGGCGCCCGGCCTCCGCCTGCGAACCTCGCTCGTTCCAGACCGACACGTGCGTCCTCGAGGGCTGCAAAGGAAGAGCGGCCCACGCCGGGGCCCTTGCCGACTCAGCCCACAAGGGCCGCCAAGGACGATCTTTCGAACTGCGATTTCCAAAACATCACGATCGGGTTCGTCAACGTGGGGGGCAATCGCGCTCCGGGGTTGGCCAGGAACGCTGTGCAGAACGATCTCAACGATCTGCCTGCTGGTATCGTTGGCATGTGCGAGTGCTCAGACTACGCGTGGGGGGCGATCGTGGATCCGAGTGTTCGCGCTAGCGAGCACGACGATCGCGAGCGCACGAAGGCGTGGCACGGCATCCGCGGCACGAGTGGGCAGTGCAGGAGTCTGGCGGTGTACGCGGACCCGAAGATTGTGACGTCCTTCGAGGTATTGGAGGAGATAATCTGGGGAAATTCGAAGGCCATGATCGTCGACTGTCGCTTCGTCGGCCCAGGCGGGGTTCCTTCGGCAGACAACTGGAGCGGGCTCGGGCTACCGAACCTCGCCGTCGCCGTGTTCCACTGGAACAACGTCGACGCGAAGAAGGCGTCGAGCGATGAGTTCATGTCGCGCCTGGGCAAGAGGATGCTCCATCACAACTGCGTCGTGGTCATGGGCGACGCGAACATGGGCTGGTGGATGGTCGAGCGGATCCTCGGGAGCATCGGCCTGGCCGTCGTGGACGCCGCGGGGCACCACTTCCTGAAGACCGAGCTCCCTGCGACGAGAGAGTCGAAGATCACGGATCAGTGGATGTGGGATTCCAGCGGCATCTGGCTGGGTGGCGTGGCGGCGCTGCAGGAGGTGAGGCGGTCATCGTCGAGGGCCCGTTCGATCATGCAGACGTCGTGGACCGTTCGCGACGGGAAGACGTCCCTCGGCTTCGGGTTCGTCGAGCAGAGCTACAGGGGCCATCCCGCGAACCATGGGCAATCCGCGCTAGTGGGTCCCGAAATGGTGGCGGGAAAGCACGAGCTCTTCAAGGACGTCATGGCCTTGCTGATCATGAAGAGGGAGAGCAGGAAAGTTCCTGGTGGGGAAGACGTCGTCGCGGTTTGCCCCGCGCTAGCGGAGGACTGCCGTGCGGTTGCCAAGAACGCTTTCCCCGACGTGAAGGTGGCTATCCCAGAGCAGGGCCGCTCGGACGCGTGCCCTTGGAAGCGCAGGATCAGGGCCCAGGAGATCATGGCCGACCCGAAGATGATGGACGAAGACGGGCACTTGATCGGAGCGGGGACGCACTGCAACCTCTTCGTGAAGCTCCGAAGCGGAACCGCGCTAGCGGATCCTCAGGGCGGAGTGAAGAACGACCGCAGCGAGGCGGGGCAGGCCGCTCGGAAGATGCGGGACGGCAAGATCAGGCACTTCAAGAACACGAATGCCTGGCCTTGGTACTGGTGGCACGAGGGCGAGAAGATGTACTTCACTGGCGGTCGCCCGGACGCCGCGGGCGTGGCGACTCCCCGGGGCGCGTGCCGGTGCACCGGCCTGGCCTGGCGGCTGGCCAGGGAGAAGGGTTTGGCGAGCGACGCGGCGGAGGCGTGGAAGGCGACGGGCTCCGCAAAGCTCACTTCCTCTCCCCGCCCTTAAGAGGGCTGGGGGCGAGGGCGGGTCTGTGCGCCGCCATGGAGAGAGCTCGCGCTAGCGGGCCTCCGCGCGGCTGGCGCACTGGCCGCCTGGGAAAGGAGCTTTGCGGGCCCGTCGCAGGAGAGCGACCGCAAGTGGAAGGAGCTGTACGGCGAGGATGCCTGGGAGGAGACGATGCAGTGGACAGACGGCTTCCTCGAGTATGCGAAGGCCAAAGGATGGGAGGCCGTGCCCGACGATTGGCCGGAGCCCCCCTACTGCTTCCCACCACCCTTCCCGCTTGCTTGCCCTTTCCCCCCTTCCCTACTCCCCTTCCCTACTCCTTCCCCTTCGCCTTCCCCACTCACCTCTCTCCCCTCTCCTTCCCTCTCTTCTTTCCCGCTCCCTCTCCCCCCTCCCCTTCCGCCTTCTCCCCCCCCCCCTTCCCCCCCCCCTTCCCCCTCCCCTTCCCTTTCCCCTCCCCTTCCCTCCTCTCTCTCCCCCCTCCCCTTCCCCCTCCCTTTCCCTCCTCCTCTTCCTCCTCCTCCGCCCCTCCCCCTTCCTTTTCCTTTCCCCCCTCCCCTTCCCTCCTCCCTGCCCCCCCTCCTCTTCCCTCCTCCCCTTCCTCCTCCCTCTCCCCCCTCCCCCCCCCCTTCCCTACTCCCCTTCCCTACTCCCCTTCCCTACTCCCCTTCCCTACTCCCTTCCCCTCTCCCTCCTTCCCTGCTCCTTCCGACCACCCTCCCCCGCTCCTTCCGAGCGCCGCCCTCTTCCTCAGCAGGAGCGCGACTCGAGGATGGACGACGTGCGCTCCGTGAAGGACTTGATCGACCACTGGTTGTTTTATGATCCGGGAACGCTCGTCGGCATCGAGATGGACTGCGCGACGGTGCAGTTCCCGGACAGCAACAGGCTCCCGCTGTTGGAGGCCGGGGACAAGTGGTGGCGGGAGGAGCTGCAGCGCGCCGCCAAGCGTGCCGCCGCGACTCCGACGCGCGCGGGAGGCGCGTCCAGCTCCGCAGGGGCCACGGCCTGATCAGGTACCTCTCGGGGCGCCCACAGTATCCGCGCTAGCGGGTGCCGCGCGCCAGGGCCTGCAGTGCTCCTTCTGCGCAGCCAGCATCCGCGCCAGCGGGTGCCGCGCGACCGCGCGCGGCACGCGCCGAGCACCGCCTTTTTTCTTGAGGCCGTCGCGCCGCGTCGGCGCTCGCCCCCAGCTCCGGCGGCGACCTTCGCGCCTCAGCAGCGCGCTCCAGTGGTTCCGCGCGTCGCGGATTGAAATCTCACCGCCGCCCACCTCCGCCGCTGCCCCTGCCCCTGCCAGCCCCGACTTCCTCTCAACTCGCGCTACTTGCCATCTCTGCCTCCTCCTCCCTCCTCCCGCGTCCTCCTTCTTCCTACGTCCTACTTCCTCCTACTTCCTCCTTCCACCTCCTTCTTTCCTCCTACCTCGACCTGCCCCTGCCCCACCCCGGGCACCCCGCGGGGGGGGGGGGAGATGGGGGGAGGGCGAGGGGGGGGAGGAGGGGGAGGAGGAGGAGGAGGAGGAGGAGGAGGAGGAGGAGGAGGACACGAGGAGGAGGAGGACACGAGGAGGAGGAGTGGGAGGAGGAGGAGGAGGAGGACACGACAAGGAGGAGGAGGAGGACACGAGGAGGAGGAGGAGGAGGAGGAGGAGGACGCGAGGAGGAGGACGCGAGGAGGAAGAGGAGGACACGAGGAGGAGGCGGAGGAGGAGGAGGAGGAGGAGGAGGAGGAGGAGGAGGAGTAGGACGACGACGACGACGACGACGACGACGACGACGACGACGACGAGGGCGCAGGAGCGAGTGCGCATACGCAGTCTTTTCAGGTTCAAGCGCGGGCCGCGCTACCCTCTCCACGACCCCCGCGCCCTGTCGCAGCAGCGCGCCCGCGCGCTATGGTGCGGACGCCCGACTTGAACGACGCGGGAGGCAAGAGGTGGGTCAAAGTGCCAGGGTCCGCGCTAGCGGACCCTTGGCGCCCCACATCTAAAGGCGATACTCTTTCGGTGGCCAACTGGATGATCAAGGACTGCCGCCGCGTCGCCACGGGGAAGGGCACGGCTTGCACTGAGGGAGCGCCCACGCTAGTGGACGCAGGCGTCGGCAACGGCACGGGGGAGGGCGTCGTGTTCAGTGTCGGCGAGGAAACAACCATCAAGCAGTGGCATCATCTCGCAGGCGACTCTACCTCTGGGGACTTCTCCGACGACCATCGCCTCGCGCGCGTCAGCACAGCCGAGATCGGTCGTCACATGATGGACTCTCTGGACGACGCGGTTCGAGCTCTCGAGCCCCACGGGGATCTCTTCGACTACCAGATCGCCGCCGCGGGGATGGCCTTCGCCCCGTGGCTTTCCCAAACGGCGGCTTTCGAGTGGAGGGCCTCCGTGCGTGTGAATCCGGCCCGCGCTAGCGGGCTGGACGCGGTCGCGGCGGCGTGGAAGCCCGACGCCAGCGGAAAGGCGGGCAAAGCAGTTCGCGTGGACACGCGCGGCCCCTCCGCAGACCCACTCGTCCAAGGCATCTCGAACGCCAAGAAGTCGTTGTACGGCACGAAGGGGTGGTCGGGCCACAGGTCGACTGCGACAGGGCGAGGCCTCGGGCTTCGCGGCGACGGACAGCCCCAGGGAAAGGGGCAGGGCCCACCACCGCAGGCGCCCCCACAGCAGCCGCCAGCGAGCCCAGAGCTGCAGGCGCCAGAGGGGCGCTGGGAGACATGGGCGGTGGTAGTGGCCACAGGCCCCGCGCTAGCGGACTCCCGGGCCGGGGGCTCTGGTGGCGCCGACAACGCCTGGGCGGGCGACCACGGCTGGTGGAAGAAGCGCACCTGGTGGGACGGCAGCTGGTGGGGCAGCCACGACTGGTCGAGGCCAGGTGGCAGCGGCAGCGCGAGCAGCTCCGGGCCCGCCCCCGCGCCGCCCTGGCCGCAGGGCGACAGCGCGAGCGCCGCGAGTAATCCCTGGCGCGAGCTTGGCTGAGGACTTGCTCCGCGAGGCCGTCCGCGCTAGCGGGCGGCGGGCCTTCGCGCTTTAGCGGCGCGCGCGCAGAGTGTCGCGCCTGCCTCGTCGCAGAGTTCAACGACAGAAGAAGCTCTCGCCTCCCTCCGCCCCATCCTACCCGCGAGGCTCGTTTCCTGAGGACATTCTCGCGCTCTTGCTCTGGCTGAGCTTCCCTGGCATCCCCCATCCACGCCTCTCCGCTCCAGCCTCTACTCCTCCTTCCACCCCGCTTCCTCCTCTTCCCCCGCCTTTTTCTCCCTCTCCTGGCCGTTGCCTCCCGCCTTGCTGCGTTTCTCTTCCGCCGCCCACGTCCTCCCCAGATGCGTAGTCTTCAGGAGCTTAACGTGGCGGCGCCCCCGCAGGCACGCAGAGGGCCTGCGTGGCGACGGGGGCGTCGCCACGCAGAGCTTCGTAAGGCCAAACATTTTAAAAACCAATTGTTTTCACTACCAAAGTAGCCCAATGATTGTGTGTTTCGCCTCGAGCCCCGTAGTAAGCAACAGGGAATGAGACACGATTGGAAAGACACCAGATGGGAGACGGGACAAGAATGAAACACAGGAGACGCAGGCAAGACAGCAGGGCAGCAATGGTCCTCACAGCTTGGTGCCCCCGAAAGGCTCCAGGGGGTGGATGGGTCTGTTTCATCTGTTCGTGCAGATTTCTACCATCATCGTAGGCTCTCCTTTCCGCCCGTCTCGTGACTGGTTCTCTCGGCAGAGTGCTTGCGGTTTCGGCATTTGGTCTCTGTATTCGGCAGAATCGTCCGAATTCTGAATTGTGACGCTGGATTGTGTCCTAGACGCGATGGCCAGGCATGTTTCCCCCAGCCAGTCAGCAACTGTCACCAGAATGTCGCCTTTATTAGATGGGTCCCAATCTTGCCTCTCGCATTACCTCTTCCTGCCTGTCGCCTGCTGTGAGCGATCTTTGTCGTCATGGGGCGCAGTCCGTGAGAACTTGTTTCCCGACTCGCATGCTTGGGTGAGGCGGACAAGGAGGGAGGAGGAGGAAGAGATGGAGGAGGATGAGGCGGGGGCGGAGGCGGAGGAGAAGAAGGATGGGGGGAGAAAAAGGTGCAAGGAGTAGGTATTATGGGCTGATCGCTCCATTTGTTCTGGACCGGGGCGGCTCGGCAATGGAGGATCTCTCCACACACCCATGGACCTCCGATGGCAGCGTCCTCCTCCTCCTCCTCCTCCTTCCCCCCTCCTGCCCACTTTCTTCGCGATCGCGGCCTCGCGCTGTTCTTTCGCGGGTCCGATTCGGAGGCCCTGGATTGGGCGAGGGAAGAGCCACTCGCTGAGAAGGAGTTTGGACGACCCTGGTCTCCTCCCTGCGTACTCGCCGTCCCCTGCATGTCGAATTATATCGAACTTATATCGGTCGTCGGCGTCCCCCTTCTTCGCCTGTCCGTACTCTCACGCGAATCCCACGCGCGCGGGAGCGTGCGCCAGGGGTGGGGGAGATGCGGGAGAGGATGCGTACGATGATGATGACGAGGAAAATGGGGATGGGGGAGGAGGGGCCGCCGTTGCCAGGAAAGACGCAGCTTGGGAGTTCAAGCGAAACCAGCTGGACATTCTCGTGCATTCTAGCGGCGTCCTCAACAAGACAAAAAAGGCGGCGTCATCGCATTACTCGTTCGACGTGTTCGTCGCCGGGTTTTCAGATTGTCTTCGAAGAAGATACGGTGTGCGTCGTTCCTCGTTGGTGGCAGATTGCTCAATTGCTTTACTGAGTACGCCGACCCGTGTAGGTTGTCGTGATCGTATACCGTGAAGTGCCATGGGTTGAAGGGGAAGACCACATGGGTCATATTAGTTCGCGCGGAAGGGAACGCTCATATCATCGCTGGAGTGGGGCACACAAGCGCACACGTGAGCTTTTACGTACAGTATGGGTCGTTATGCACAGCCATTTATGTTACGTGTTTGCGTATATGTATACATACATATACGTATACATGTGTATAGATGCATGCATAGATTTGCCACTACAAGCGTGCATGTACATACGTGTACATATTATTATGCAACTGTATATGTGCACATTATATACGGATCTTCATACATATGCACGTGTAGGTGTATACGTGTGTGTATTGATGTGCACGCATACGTGTACACATACATACATGGATGTGTACATGTCTGTGTACATACTACATATATTCTATATGCGTGTATCATGCCTTGCGTATGTTTGTATATGTGCATGCATGCGTACATGTGAGTATGCATGAGTGTATGTCCGTCTGTATGCCTGTCCACATGCATGTCCATGTGTATACATGTGTGTATGTGTGTACGCATGCGTATGTATATGCATGTGCATATGCACATGTACATCTGTATATGCATATGTACGTTCATTGTTTGTGTTTCTGCATATGTGTGCATATCTAGTTTTACATATTTGAATTCGTCGGTCGACGTACATATACATATCCCAGGGGACGCGGGCTGGGGGGCTCTGGCCCAGCGACCTGTCCGCGCCCACGGCTCCAGACGGCTCGGCGAGTGATTCCGGGCGGCACGGGAGGATCCAGACCCGCG
>CAUYUJ010014354.1:282779-310279 GCA_963575745.1 Prorocentrum cordatum | reverse complement strand
GCCGCGGTCGAGGCCGTGGAGGTCATGGCCGCGGCGGCAGCGAGAGTGGCGGCGGCGGCGAAGGCAGCCGCGGCGCAGCTGTGACTTGACCCGAAGCGCTTTGGGTATCTATATATATGTAATATGTATGTATGTATGTATGCATGCATGCATGCATGCATGCATGCATGTATGTATGTATGTATGTATGTATGTATTATGTATGTATGTATGTATGTATGTATGTATGTATGTATGTATGGATGTATGTATGTATGTATGTATGTATGTATGTATGTATGTATGTATGTATGTATGTATGTATGTATGTATGTTATGCATGCGTGCATGCATGTCTGTCTGTCTGTCTGTCTGTCTGTCTGTCTGTCTGTCTGTCTGTCTGTATGTATGTATGTATGTATGTATGTATGTATGTGTATGTATGTATGTATGTATGTATGTATGTATGTATGTATGCATGTATGTATGTATGTATGTATGTATGTATGTATGTATGTATGTATGTATGTGTATATATCTATATAGAGAGGGTTTGCGGGGCCCCCGGTCCCCGGAGCCCTCAGAGAACCCCGAAACGGCTCCGGAGGGCCTCCAGACGGGCCCAAAACGGCACCGGAATTCCCCAGAAAAGCCCGGAGACGGCCCATGGAGGCCCCGAGACGACTCAAGACGGCCTTCAGGCGGTCCACGATGTTCTCCAGACGGCTCCAGGAGCCTCAAAAACGCCCCCGAACGGCTCCAGGCGGGTCCAAGGGGTCCCCCGAACGGGCTCCATCAAGCAAAAATCGCCACATTCATTTCGGAAAATGGACATTTCCAGCAGATTCGGCTCTAAGTCTGCGAAGCGTCCACAAGGGCCCCAGAGGCCTCCAAGATCGCCCAAGACGGCCCCCAAGAGGGCCCAAAGATGGCTCCAGACGGGCCCAGGACGGCCCAAGAGGCGCCCAAGACGACCCAAGAGGACCCCACGAGAGGCCCAAGAGGGGCCCAGGACAGCCCCGAGACGTCCTATGGAGGCCCCGAGGCGACCTCAGGCGGCCCAAGATGCTCTCCAGACGGCCCCATGAGCCCCAAAGACGCCCCCGGACGATTCCAGGCGAGTCCAAGGGGTCCCCCGAAAGGGCTCCATCAAGCTAAAAAGTCGTCGCATTCCCTTAGGAAAACTGTCATTTTCAGCAGATTCGGCTCATTGGTCTTCGGAGCGTCCACAACGGCCCCAGAGGCCTCCAAGATTCGCCAAGACGGCCCCCAAGAGGGCCCAATGATGGCTCCAGACGGGCCAAGGACGGCCCAAGAGGCGCCCAAGACGACCCAAGAGGACCCCACGAGAGGCCCAAAAGGGGCCCAGGACAGCCCCGAGACGGCCTATGGAGGCCCCGAGCCGAAGATGCTCTCCAGACGGCCCCATGAGCCCCAAAGACGCCCCCGGACGATTCCAGGCGAGTTCAAGGGGTCCCCCGAAAAGGGCTCCTTCAAGCTAAAGTCGTCACATTCCCTTCGGAAAATTGTCATTTTCAGCTGATTCGGCTCATGGGTCTTCGGAGCGTCCACGCCGGCCCCAGAGGCCTCCACGATGGCCCCAAGACGGCCCGATAGGCGCCCGACACGGCCCCAATGAGGCGCCCTGCCGGCCCAGGAGGGCTCCGAGAAGCTCCCGAGGAGGTTAAATCAGCCCCCATAGAGCTCCCAAGCGGCTCCCCTGAAGCTTTAAAAGTTTGCTCCCAACAGAGGGGGGCGGACGAGAGGCGAGAGGCCCGGCCCCTCGCAGGCGGAAGAAACATGCTTTGACGCTCTGGTGGCCCTGGGGCAGCCACGCTGCGCTACCTACTTTGCCGCGACGCCGTGCCGACGCCTCCGACGCGGCCCGAGACGGCGTCGCGTTTGCCCGAACCCGCTCCCGCGTCCGCCGCGATCCCAGCGCGAATCTTCCAACGTTGCTCGGGCCTGGACTCGTGAACTTCCCGTTTCGATGCAGTGGGCGTTTTCGGTGGAAGAACAGCACTAGAACAAGCTTCAAGGGATCTACGGCAGTAGCTGGCAGCGTCGCACCACCCAGCGCGATCCGCCCAACCTTGTGGATTTAATCCACGGGCCCACACTAGTACACCTGTATATTTTTATATATATACACATATACACATATAGATCTATATACATATGTATATATATATATAGATACATCTGGGCCTCAGCCCAGGCGGGGCCCCGCGCCCGGGCCGCCTCGCGAGGTGGCGCCCCGTGGCTTCAATGGGCGCCCAGATGCACCAGGCGCCCCGTGGGTTGAGGCGCACGGGGCCCGAGCAGTCATGATTTCCGCGCCCCCCCTTGTCAAATCGGCGCGCGGGCGGGGCCGCGCTGGTCTCCGCGGGCCCTCGGGCACTCTGGCGCGCGCTGAAGAACTGGGCCCGCGACGGGCGCGCAGTCCAGTGCAGTGCAGTAGTCATCGGGCTCTGTGGCAGGTCAGTGGCAACGTAACAAGCGGCACGCGCGTGGCTCTTTCGCAGACAGGAATGAGGAAGAGGCGGTGGAGGCGCGCTGGCCGGTGGAAGGGGCGACGGGAGGTGCACTCGGGATGGGGGAGCGGTGCCGCGCCGAAATGCAAGGGCATGGGAGGGGGCGGGCGCGCTGGCTAGTGCATGGGGGGGGCGCGGAGGGGGCGCACGGGGCGGGAGGGGGCGGTGCCGTGCCAAAAAATTTCCGAGTCAGGGCAGAGGGCGCGGTGCCGCGCCGAAATAAAACCGTCGGGGCGGAGGGGGCGCGCTGGCTGGCGGGCGGGGTGGTGCGGGGGTGGGCGGGCGGAGGGTTTGCTGCGCGAGGTCGGGGCGGGGCGGGGCCGCGCCGAAATGCAAGGGGTCGCGGCGGAGGCGGCGCGCGGGCGGGCGGGCGGCGGGCGCGGGAATCTATATATATATATATATACATAATAAGAATAATAATAACAATTATAATAATAATAATAATATTAATAAGAAGAAGAATAAGAACAATAAGAATAATAAGAATAATAATAATAATAATAATAAACGAGCGGGCCGCGGGGTGGCAGCGCCACGCGGGCGGGCGGAGGGCTTGTTGCGCGGGGTCGGGGCGGGGTCGGGGCGGGGCGGCGCCGCGCCGAAATGCATGGGGTCGCGGCGGAAGTTGCGTTCTGGCGGGCGGGCGGCGGGCGCGGAAAAAGGCGCGCGTGCCGCGGGGTGGCAGCGCCGCTCCGAAATGACTGGGCCAGGGCCGAGGGGCCGCTCTGGCTGGCGGGCGGGGGGTCGCGCGGCGGGGGCCGGGCGCGCGGGGCGGGGGGAGGCGTGCCGAGAAGAAAATGGAAAAAGGTCGGGGCTGGGGCGGCGAGCCGGGTGGCGGGCGGGGCGACGCGGACGGGGGCGCGCGGGATGGGGGGGGCGGCGCCGTGCCGAAATAAAGATCGGGGCCGTTGTGGCGCGCTGGCTGGCGGGCGGGGCGACGCGGGGGGGGCGCGCGGGGCCGGGGGGGCGGCGCCGTGCCGAAATGAACGGTCTGGGCGGAGGGGGCGGCGCCGTGTCGAAATGCAGGCGTCGGGCGCAGGGGGCCCGCTGGCCGGCGGATGGGCGGGCGCGGGAGCGGGCGCTGGTCGGGGGGGGCGCTCTGGCAGGCAGGTGGGAGGATGCGGAGGCCCCATAGTAAAGGGGGCGCGCGCTGGCTGGTGGGCGGGCAGGGGCGCGGGGTGCGCGAGCGGGATGAGGGCGGCGGTGCCGTGCCGAGATAAGGGGGTTGGGGCGGCGCGAGCGCCGTGGTTGGCGGGCGGGGGGGCGCGGCGGGGGCTCGCGGGATGGGGGGGGGGGGGGGCGGTGCCGTGCCGACGCGCGCTAATGGGTCGGGGCGGAGCGGGCGCGCTGGCCGGCGAGTGGGGCGATGGGGGGGGGGCGGCGCCGCGCCGAAATGCAGGGGCCGGGGCGGGGGGGGCGCGCTGGCTGGCGGGCGGGGGGGCGCGTGGGGGGCGCTCGGGATGGGGCGGGCGGCGCCGCGCCGAGGGCTCGAGGCGGGCGGGGTGGTGCGGAGGGCTGCGCGGGATGGGGGGTCTGCGCCGCGCCGAAATCAAAGGACTGGGGCGGGGGCGGCGCGCTGGCTGGCGGTCGGGGCGGCGCGGGGTGGGGGGGCCAGTGCCGCGCCGAAATAAAGTGGTCGGAGCTCTAGACACCCCGTGCGAGAGAACCAATAGGTCGGTGCGGGGGGCGCGCGGGATGGGGGGGCGTGTCGATGCATCTATCTATCTCACCCGTTCGACCTCGCTCTATCGATGTAACCTTATCGGTCGCGCGCTGGCGATCGCACTTTATCGGTTTCACTCCAGCGATATCGCCTTGCCGATCCCGCAATCGATCCTGCTGTCGATATCATTATCGTTTGCGTTATATCCCACTGCCGACATCGGCGCTGGCGAAGGAAAAATGCTAATCGATGCCACGATGGACCCCGCTCAACGAGACACCGGCGGACGCCGACGGGGCACCGGCGGGGCGCCCCCGCCCCCCGCCCGCGGACGCCGACCGGACACCGACGGGCACCGCGGCGGGATCCTACGGCGGGGCGCCCCCAGTCGCGCCGGCCCGCCAGAGGGGCTGTCCTTTGTCTCGGCCCGCCTTAACCGCAGCGGGGCCATTCCCTTCGCCTGCCCGCGCAGCTTCGCCTCGCCCGCGCGCGCGAAACGAATCCGACGCCGAGGCCGTTATTTCCTGGCGGGCCCCCCCCTTGTTTTATTTTAATCTCGCCCCCAACCCCCGATATGCATGCACGTTGGCTGGCGCGGGCTCCGAATCGCGGGTTGCCGCAGTCTTTGCGGCGCGTGGTGCGATCCATGCGGCGCAGCCCATGTGGTGCAGCCTACGCGGTGAAATCTACGCTGTGCCAATCCGCGCGATGGAAACCAAGGCAACATATGCAGCTTCGATCGATGCCCGCCGAAACCGCAAGCGTTTGTTCCCGACGGCGCGCGGTCCATTATTTGGTCGGCAACTGCCGTGTCTGTCTGGATTCAGAAACGGTTCAACCGTGCCCCATGTGGCCGCATGTTTCGTTCTCCCTGTTATGCACAATTACGTTTTGTGTTTTTTTTCCCACGGGTCATCGTGGCGTCGTGGCTTCTTGTGGCGTTAAATGCGTCGCCAGTTATAACGTTTCCTTTTCCACTCATAGGTCCATCTCTGCCACCGTATGTGTTTATGCGATGTGGCAAAATGATCATCTTGGGCCACCATTTCTGATCTCCTTGGTCTCACATGTCCATGTCTGTCACCATATATCTATCTGGCTACTGGATCTCATGTGCGGACCAGATGGATCACTACATGGCTTGAGATGTGGTGAGATGATCTGCTCCGTGGCATTGTAGAATGGCAGTATCTGGTATACCAGCCTCTGTATGAGATGTTCAATGATGCTGCTGGCTGAGTGGCCCAATCTAGTATAGGATGACCCGTGTTGCCAGGATGGTTAGTTGTGTTTTGGTGTCGTGTTGTGCTATGGCTTGTGATGCTGTCATACTGTGGCCGGACCTGTTGTGCCATGTTGTGTGATGATATGTTCGGCTGCGTGTTTTGCATGTTCTGCTATATTTTGCCATCGTCTGTTCTGTGATAGTGCGTTTGTTGACGTCTCGGCTCGTGGGGGGCTCAATGTTGGAATCTTTGCACCCCCGAAGTTGTTTTGCGTGTTTTTTTTCTGCATGCGGGCGCGGCGGCGCGCGCGCGTGCACTGCGTATTGCGCGTTTTGTTTGTTTCTGCGCTGCGATTTTGTTTGCAAAGGTTTCTTGCGACAGCGCGCGCGAGGGCTTTCGATCGATTTTGACGCGCGCGTGCGAACGGATAATCTGGAATCTGTATGTTTTGCGATAGTGGCAGGATCAGATACACATTGCAAAGCGAAATGGAGAGCGGTGAAGTCCGGGGGGGAGGTCGACCCATTATTCTTTAAATGTGAGCTGACCAATGCAATGCTCTTGCAAACACCCAACCCACCGACCTGCAACTTGACATCCAAAGCCCGTACGGGGGCGATTGCGATGAGTGCTTGGCATTGGCTGGTGCATCTCAGCGGGCGGCCGCGCTAGTCCGCGCACGCTCGCGCGCGAAGCGGCCAGCTAGTTTCGCTCGACCGACGCGGCCGCGGTGGCGCTGACCGCTGGTCACTTCCCAGCGGGCACTTCACTGCGAGTCGGTGACTTGGGCGGGCGTGGTACCATGGACGCGCCGACAATGGTAGACACGATTAGGACGGCGGCGAAAGTGACGAAAGTGGCGATGACGGCGGCAAGGCCAATTGCAGCGCCCATGTTGACCACGCCCGCCGATAACGATGACGATGTCCTTGCGTTGGCGATGAAGGTTTTGGACGGATTTCGCTCGTGCGGCCGACGCATGCGATTGATTGGCCCGCGTGGTGATCGTTGACACGAGTTCGTGTCTAGGAATCTTGGATGAACGAGGGGTCCGGGTCATACATATATATATATATATATATATGTAGATCTATATATACATATATAAAATATACACAGTCGCAAGCGCAACCAACAACCCATGGGGGTAGATTCTGACTTCCATCAAGAGAGGAGAGTCCAAGCAAGGCGGCGACAGGACGACGACTGCGACGACGGAGCGGCGACGGCGAGCACGGAGCCGGCAGACCGCCGCTCAGGCCCAAACGACGGGCGGCGACGAGGCAACGACGGGGCGGCGACGGCGGCCACGTAGCCGCCAGACCAGCACGCAGGTTCAGACGACGGGCGGCGACGAGACGCCGACAGGGTGGCAACAGCTGCTACATTGCTGCCAGACTGGCACGCAAACCCAGTTATCTAAGAACAAATGCAAAGCAATACGAAGCAATGCTACGCCAGGCAATGCAACGCAACGCAAAACACTGCAGCGCGAGGCAACGCAGAGCAACGTATTTCTTACCATCCAGACAACCCAGCGGCGAGAACGGGTCACGAGCAGACGCGGACAAAAACCGGAAGAGGAGAGGAGGATCAGGGAGAGGAGGAGGCACGAGGAGGACAAAACCACGCCGAGCGAGCTTGCGGGACTACGGCTGCCCAGGGCGGCCGTCGCGAAGCCAATTACAGATTAATCATCCCGGCGCCGCCGCCCCCCCCCCGCTCACTAGTTGGGGGGGCGGGCGCGCCGCCAAACGCTGCCTCAAAACCACGCGCAAAGCAGCCAACGCAGGGCAATGCACATCGTTGCAATGCGAATCAGTGCAAGCAAATCAACGCAAGGCAATCCAAGCAATGCGGAGCAATGCAAAACAACGCAATGCAAAGTTATGCGCAGCAACACACAACAACGCAATGCTTAGCAGTGGAACTGCAAAACAAGACATATCACGACGGGCGGCGACGGGGCAACGATGGGGCGGCGTCGGCGAACGCGTCACCGCCAAACCGTCACACAGGCCCAGGCGACGGGCGGCGACGAGGTGGCGTCGGGGCGGCGATGGCGGGCACGGAACCGCCACACCAGCACACCAACGCAGACGACGAGCGGCGACAAGGCGGCGTCGTGGCGGCGACAGCAAACTCGGAGCCGCCAGACCGCCACAGTCCCAGACGACGGGCGGTGACGAGGCGGTGACGGCGCGGCGGCGGCGGGCACATAGACGCCAGACTGGCACACAGGGCCAGACTTTGAGGAGACACGTGAGAGATTCACCTGTAAGCACTGGTTGTGAATATGTTGTTGTTCCTCTCTCTTTGTCTCTTTCTCTTGTTTTTTTTTGATTTTTTTTTCTCTCTCTCTCTCTCTCTCCTATTTATATGTACATATGGCTCGCTCTCTCTCTCTCTCACTCTCTCTCTCTCTATCAGTTTCTCTTCCTCTCATTCTCTCTCTCTCTCTCTCTCTCTCCTCTTTCTCTCTCTCTCTCTCTCTGTCTCGTTTTCTTTATCTCTTTCATTTTCTCCCTCTTCTCTCTCACACACTCTCTCTCTCCACTATATGCATATACATATCGCTCTTTATGTCTCTCCATATAGATACATGTATCTATGTATTTATGCATTTTTATATATATATATATATATATATACATCGGCGCGGCCCTGGCGAGTCGGAGCTGAATTGGGGGAACTTCCACCAGCAGTTCGACAAGTTCCTGCTACAGAAGCTGGTCCGCCCCTCCCCATTCCACGTCTGCTCACGAGGATAGAAATCATATCGACTCCGATGTCCCTGCTTTCCAGAAGAAGCAACAGTTTCGTAAGCATAGATCTTTGGAGCGCAGATTTCTTGGATCGGCGCTGGACCTGCCTGGACGTGCCTTCGTCGCCGCTCCTGGCGCGCTCTGCACGCCAGGGAGGGGGATATTCATATGTGTATGTTCATGCTGTTGTTCCCTATACTTTCCGCTCTTCCCCCTGCCTCCTTTCATTGAGGGCAGCGATAGGGATGGAATAGGCATAGGGGGTGATGCATCGACCTCGAATGGTTGATACATCGACGATGTATCGTTGATGTCCGGGCGATGTATCGAGTATCGACGATGTATAAATAATACATTGACGATGTATCGACGATGCAGTGGCGATTCATGTGGAACGGGTGAATGGGACGGCAAACATCGGCCCGACATAGTTTGTAGCTCCCCCATTCGACCCCGGCCCCGCCTCGCTTAGGTCATCGGGGACCCGCCGGGGACGCCCAGAGCTGAGGGAGGATCTTTATCGGCGCTGTCCAACCCCTGGTAACGAAAAGAGGGCGTGGCGTGCATGAAATCCTTTCCAAGCGAAACTGAGGTTGCTTTGACTGCGTAGGTGACGCTGCCGCGCGCGGAGGATCAGCTGTCCGCGCGTTGCTTTCCATTGATCCTGTGGTAGCTGGCCGTCATGTTTTGTCATGTCTGCGCGTAGCGTGACGTGTCTTTTATAGTCCCTGGCAGATAACAGCTTAATTGCCTTGCAAATGCAAAGCGAGTGCTGCCCCAACTCGACTTCATGCCTGCCCGAGCTCCGAATTATTTCCGCACGAATGCGGACTGAGGCACGACATGCGCCACGAAATGAGGCACGAAATCTGGCACGAAGTTACTTCTGCCCTAAACGAGCTCCAGCACGAAGTGCGCCACGAAATTGCCTGTACGAAATTGTTGTGCGAATGTCTCAGGAGGTTTCTGGTTTTTGGGGCGCTTGCATGCGCGGCCAGGCGCTCGCACACGAGTCCGGTGAATCAATTTTGGGACCGTTCGTGTTGCTAATCTGGGCGACAACTCTGGGGCCATTTCGTGCGGGCAATTTCGCGCGGGCAGTGTCGTGTTCCTGCGTCGTTTTCCTGGCCACCCTTGCTTGTCAGCTGCTGCTGGCGAGCCGGTTTGTGTACGACGCTGATAGGGCACAGCGCTGCTAACGCTGATCGTCGCAGTGCCGACGCTTCGTGTGAACGTGACAGTGATGAGAAGGGGGCGTGGTCCAACGCCCTGACCGTTGGGCGGACTGCCAGGGGTGTCCATCCCGCCGTGCTGCAAATATCTGATCACACGAAATTGCATTTCGTGCCGTATTGTGTCTCCAAGAGATCGTCTTCTGTGATCTTTACAGATCCCAGAGGGATGGCTTACCCTGGGCCTACCCGTTTTGTCTTTCACTAGGCTTACCCTAGGCCTACCCGTAGGCCTTTCCCCCAGGTGGGCCCTAGGTCTAGCCTTCGGGCCTTGGGTAGGGTCTACCCTAGGCTACTCTAGGGCCATGGGTCGGCCCTACCCTGGGCAACCCTAAGGCTTTGGGCAAGCCCTACCCTAGGTTACCATGGGGCCTCCGGGCCTTGGGTAGCCTTTCACCCACAGGTTCTATACCCGATGATCCACCCTTAGAACTCTTTTCCCTGTCGAACCTGAGGGGGAGTGAGAAGGGGCGGGCCTTTTCAGAAGGCTCGCAGGTCCCTGGCCTTCTGAAAAGTGTTTTAATCCTTCCCCGAAAACAGCGAAAACCTCTCGGGAGGCTGGCTGGTTCTCAGGAATCCCGCCGCCTTCTGAGAAGGCCTTCGCCTTCTCACTTTTCCCCCTCGTTCGCCGCCGATCTTTCCCTAAATCCTCCTTGCCGTCTCGAGGTGGCGGCAAGGTTCGTAAGTCCAGCTGCGCCTGCAGGGTTCCGCGCGCCTCCATTCGCAGACAGCGGACCCTGGTTTTCTCATGGGATCTCCTGCGCCAGGCGCGACTGAGGGCATTAGTGTCGATTCCCAGGAACATGTCGCTCTTGGAAGTAAGGGGAAGACGAACGTCCAGAAGATATGTGAACATATGGGAAATCGTAGGATGCGTGTCTGTTTGCTTGTGTCTCCGTGGTTCCCGTGAGAGGTGTTGGGAATGATTTCAGCGAAGAGAGCGAGACACGAGTCCAACGTGCATCGTGGGAGGACTTCGGGTTTCCATTTCGCTCGGCGTGGCATGCGTCGGACGGTCAGGGCTGTGGGCGTGGCCAAGAAAGATAGCCCCGAAGACTCGCGGATGGTGCGTGTTGCTCATGAAGATCGTCGTTGGTGTTCGCAATCTCTGCGCCAGTGTCGGGGGGATGGCTCGTCTAGGGTAACGCAACGTACATGCAGGAGTGGGTCTGGGTGGAGGGACAGGCCAGCGCAGTGAAAGGATCTGTGCAGTCATCCTGAGCATTTCAGCACCTTTGTGGATGAGGAAGACATGGAGGAGGCATCAGAGCGGGATGAGGAAGAAGAGGTGATGCTTGCTCGCAGTCGCGCCCGGACCCCTTGCAGGACCTGCTGAAGGAACGGCAAGACCGCAAGAACGCGCCCAAACCGCAGGACGGGTTCCGCAAGCGGGATTCGATGATGATATTAATGACCAGTGATCATGAGGAGGAGAATGAAGAAGTGGACGACGACGTGGGAGTGGGAGGATGAAGAGAAGCTGCCCAATGGACTCTGGTCCGAATTCAACTCTCCTTGCCTCTATCTCTCCTGCTCCGCCTTCCGCTCCTGCTTTGCTCCAGCTGCTGCTTCTCCTGCTCCTGCCCCCGCCTTGCCCATGCCACTGCCGCGGCGCCTGCATCCGCCAGGACCACCTCCCTCCCCCTCCCGGTTCTGCCCTGCTCCCTCCCAGCCTTCCCTCCTCCATCCCTCTCTCCTCCCTCCTGCGTGCCTCACCCTTCCTGCCTCCTGCGTCCCGCCTCCTGCCCCATCGCCAAGCGGCCGAGCGGGTAAGGGTGCCGGAGGTGAGGTCGTCCGAGACCGGGCTGATGTGGGGACATGCTGCGATGCCATCAAGCGCTGTCGTCCTCCTTCATTGCGTGCATGAGCTGCAGGGCAGCGACGACATTGTCTGGCTACTCTTGTTCGCATGTCAGGGTCCCACGGTTATCTAATTATACGTGCGGCCAGTCTTTGGTTCGAGCGAATGGCTCTCGATTCGATGTGTTTTGGCGGGCGCCATGTTGGGGCAGTTTTCGGGCATCTCAGGCTCTTCTTGGAGTCCTCTTGGACCGTCTTTGGCCATTATTGGAGGCATCGTGGCCCATTTTGGGCTGCTGGAGGCCCTACGAGGCGAGAACGCGAACACCAGTATTAAAACTCCGAGATCAATCATTTTGGCCTGCTGGAGGTCTTCTTGAAGAAGCCATCTGATGGCGTCTTGGGGGCCTCTTACTCCGTCTTGATGCTATATCGGGGCTTTCTGTTGCCATCTTGGACCGGTTCGGAAACATCTGGGGGCCACCTGGCGCCCTCTTGGGGCCATCTCGGCCGTCTTGACGGCAACTCGGGACCGTCTTGGAAACCATCTTGGCCATATTGGAGTAATATTAGGGCTATCTTTGATGGTCAATCCCACGGGAAGTACATTTGAAGTGGTTCCAGTGTAGCGTTGGTGCCAAAAGTCCGGTACGCCAGGGACCCCTCCGTCAGGCAAAGGGGGCGGAGGATTTCGGCTTTCGGCTCAATCCGCCATTGTGCCGGGTTGTGGACCAGAGGCCTCTTAGATGTCTCTTGGGGTTTCTTTGGAAGCCTTTTTGGGGGCCCTCCGGGGGGCCTCTTGGGGACCTCTTGTGGCCTCTTGATGGTCTCTTGGGGGCCTCCTGGCGGTCTCGGTTGCCATCCTGGAGTGGAGGGCTCGAAACGCCAGTTCGTGTTTTCCATCGTGGGCCTGTTGGGTGAATCATGGGGGCCTCGTTGGCCTCTGCTGCGGGCTTTGACGCCGTGGGCGATCTTTCGGGTTTTTTGGGGACCTCTTTGACAGTCTGACGACCGCACAGGCGAGAGGGCAACACACCACTGAACAAACTTGTGGCGGTTCCCACAGCGCCCAAAGCCACCTGAGCGGCACCCAAGAGGGTTCCAGGGAGGGCCCCGGGACCATCTTACACGATATTGGAGATGTCGCGACCCAACCTCATCCCGAGGCTTCCAGAACAGTCTGGAAACGCCTGGAAGCGCCTGGAAACTGGGGCCATGGGCCCCGAAATGAGCATCTACGATGCCAAATGCAGCTTCACTCAGTGCCTACAGCACGGTGGCGGATTTCCAATGCTCCATGAAGAGGGCTCGAGGAGACCTGAGGATACCTCGCGACACGGTGGCGAAAGTGTAGGAGCCCCGTCGCGTGAAGTCCACCCGAGAAGACAATCTAGACCAGGGCAAGCACCGCAGAAAGTGCTACGATCTTCTGTTGTTGATGCTGCGGGTGCCAGCCTACCTGCAAGACCGCTTCCTGGTCGCAAGCCTGACCAGCCATTATTGGATCGGTGTTATTCGCTGAGGTTCCCGTCACTTGGGCAGTAGCCATCATTGGTTATCATAGCTCTGTGCTTGCTGCTAGCTCACTCGCTCCCCCCTCCATCCTCATCCTCGTTCGACTGCACCGCTGCTAGCTCGCTCGCTTCTCCCTCTTCGATCCTCCCTCCTCCCGCCTTCCTCCTTCGGGGACAGCCAAAGTGTGGGACTGGCCCAGTGGGGCAAACATGGAGCCCCACTCGCCGTTTCATCGATAATAGACGCTTGATAGCCCACCCCGCCCATGCATGTGCGGTTTCGCTACCTGGACCCGATTGACGGCCTATCGGCGATGTATCGCCGATTCAAGCTCGATGTTTCCCTCTCTGAGCTGCCGTCTCTTCCCGCCCCGACCTCGGCCTCGGGTTCCCCTATTCGAAGGAAAACCACGAGTCCTTCGCCAAGGGGTACCACAGCAACGACTCGGTGTGCGGGCGGACAGAGTTCGGGCTGTGGCTGGAGGCTCGAGCTTCTCGCGCAGATGGTGAGAGCTGCTGGGTCACCTCCAGTGGCTCATTTCGATGCTATCGATCCGATTCTATATCGATTCTGGCTGGCCCGATCCGGCTCGATTCTGATATTCTTGCGATCCGATGCAATGCTTGCATGGTGCCGTTGTGTATCCTGGCGCGGCCGATCCGATTC
The DNA here is from genome assembly GCA_963575745.1 of Prorocentrum cordatum. NCBI lineage: Eukaryota > Dinophyceae > Prorocentrales > Prorocentraceae > Prorocentrum > Prorocentrum cordatum. The sequence continues at coordinate 296,896 of CAUYUJ010014354.1, read as the reverse complement.
GATTCCGACTCCGTGCCGATGCAGCCTGATCCGACGCACGGTCCGATTTCTTGATTCGATGCTGACTGCTCTTGCCAGAGGCGAAGATAGTCGCGCTTCGCGGTCTTGGCCAGAGAGGTGTCCTTCTCCAGGGGGGCGGTGCGAGGGCGCGCTTGTGACCACGTGCGGCTTGGTGGCCCAGGCGGACGTTGGCTCGAGGTGGAGTGAGGGCCCAGAACGACCCGCGGGCCGCAAGCAGTGAGCCGCCGAAGGGCTGTGTCGCTGAGGATACGCGGCGGTGGAAGCGGCTGGCTCCGAGCCGCGTGCCTGGCCGAAGGTCGGGGAGGCCGGCGGCGTCGGAGGGAGAGCGCCGTGCGGCGGTCGGAGGCTGGGCTGGAGGCCGAGGAGTTCCCGGCGGGGCAGTGCGCCATGGCCGGCGAGGGAGTTTTGGCGGCGGCGGGAGGGCAGCGCAGCGGGGCAGACCAGCCACTGCTAGGGGGAGCCGTGGTCCTTACCCTCCTGGGGGGAACCCCTCGCATCGGCGGTCCCTCGAGAGGGATGTCGAAGCCGATGGGTCTCCCTGGGGGGTGAGGAGCACAGCGCCCCCATTTGTGGCCAGTCGGCTCAAGTTTTGGTGGCGGCGGGAGGGCTGCGCAGTGGGGTCGGGAACCATCGGGGGGCAGTGCCGACCCTAGCACGGTAGGCCGGGTAGGCTCAGGGACAGCCAGGGGCAGGGCCCGCACGATTAAGGGAATTGGCGGTGGAGAGTGACCAAGGGCCCCTCAGCGCGAGCACTGTTCGGGGAAAACACACAAGGGGGAGTCGCGCTTCACAGGTTTCGTTTAGGATGGCCTCATCGGGATGCGCATGTAACAAAACCCAAATTACCTCCAATTTGACCTGGTTGGGATTCGCCTTGTCGTTAGGAAGGCGGAGGGAGAGCTGGAAGGGGTGGTTGAGGGTGAAGCGGACAAAACATGGTTGGGGGAGATGTGGTGGAGGGGGGGGAAGAGAGTTATGATAGTCGGGCCGGACGAAAGGGGGGGATAGGGAAAGGGGGGGGGGAAGTTGATACCTGCTGCTGGTCTGACACGCCGAGCAGCGTAGCTACGCTTTCCTTCCCCCGAGCGTCGAGTCTCCTTTTGTCCTTCCATCCCTCTCCTCTCCAGCCGCCTTCCTTCCCACTTCCGCCCGAGCATGCTTCTCGTGCGAACTCTGTAGTGCCAGAGCGGGCGCAGAACCGAGCGAGCCTAGAAGCGAGCGATCTTGGGCGGCACTGTTCAGGCAGGGGCACTTAGCCGTCCGGCGCAAGGGAGTCGGGTGAGGCGGTCTGGCGCTCGATCACGGCGCTGTCGATCCGAGCGCGTGTGTTTTGAGGCGCGGCGCGGGCGTTGTGTGCGAACGTGATATCACGAAGAGGAGTTTTCCGAGCGTTTGGCAGCTCCCCGTAGGTTTAACGCCCCTCCCGAACGATGCGTCGGAGCGCCGGGGGGAATCGGCATAAAGGGGGGAGTTGTTTATGGCTCAGGGCGCGCAGCGCGGGCGGAAGCACAAGCGCGACATCTGGAACACGAGCGGGCGCGACGCTTGCTGCACCCCGCTGGGCGTTGTCTTTGATCAGCGGGAGACCCGCGATCAACGACAACACCCAGATGGGCGCAGCAAGCTTGCGCGGGAAACTAGCTACAACAGCTGATTCTGGGCCGTTTTCATTTAGTTTCCATGTGTGAAAATCTCCGCGCTGCTACGTCGAGGCGCGCGTCGAAGAACACTAGCTGTGCGCAGCTGGGTCTGGCGCCGAACTACGTGCGCGTAGCTAGCTCGGCGCGAAACTAGGGCCACGCAGCTAGTTTCGTGCCGAACTAGCTGCCTGGAGCTAGGTTCACGCGAAGCTAGCTGCGTGCAACTGGTCCCCCGCCGGGTCAGCTCCATATAGCTGGTTGGGTGCAGGGGGGATGGGGAAGAGCAGGAGGAGGTGGGAGGAGCGGGTTGGGGATGAGGCGAATGTTTCTTCCCACATTTTGGGAAACGCACCCCTGCTGACTCGTGTCACACACCCGCGCAGCCTTCGTGATTGCACGTGTCAAAGTGCGCGCGCGCGTGCGAGTGCCTCTCGTGCGCCGCCCGCTCAGAGCGTTGAGCGCGCATGGATCGACCTTGTTTCGTTGGTGCGTGCGCAAACGCACGACCATGGTGGGACACGCGGGCAGGGCGCCAATTGAATCTACATTGTGGCAGGCGCGCGTGCTCCCAGCGCACCTCCAGGCATGCGAACACAGGCCGCGGGCACGTGATCTGATTGCAAGAGTCGCCACACCATTGTTACCATTAGCTGGGAAGGTTTTAAGCACCCGCTTCATGTTAGCAAATCCCTAACCCTGCCCTTTGCTATCCCTCCCTTTTCGTCCGTCCTGAGATAGGGACGTGGAGGAGAACATATCAATTAATGAGGGTGATGGGTTGCCCATGGCAAACATGGCCTCATCGTTGCCCCTGGAGGTCGCAGGGGGCAGTCTGGATGACCTGGAGAAGTTTGTGGCCGCATGGAGAAGTGTGGCAGACGCGAGTTGTGAAGGGGATGGGCGTGGGGGATCAGGTGCGTAGTCTTGCACTACGATTCAGGATCCCTGAGAATTGAGGGCCGTGGCCATAGGATTCAATGTCTTGGCGCTTCGCGTATCCCACCACCCCCGCTGGTATGCTGCTTGAGGCTCGGTTTGCCGCTGTAGGTGTAGCCTCCCTGCGTCGCCTTAGGTTAATTCGTCGCTGCGTACCCCGCTTTGACTGGGCTCGCCGCCGGCGCGTTCGCCCGCGGCCGCTGACTAAAAAATGTCCCGCCGCCCTTGCCGACTCACACTGATTGATCGACCTCTGCGCGTTCATGGTCGCGCCGCCGCGCTATTTTGGCTGCGCCTACTTGATGGTCGCCACCGGGGTCTCCGCGCCACCGAGTTGGGAGTGTTTTTTGTTGTTTTCTCGCTCTTCTTCCTCTGAGTGGCTGCCCGCGCGCTGACTTCGCTTGCCTCTTATCTTGCTGCCTAGTTGCGGCCCGGTTGGTGTTCGGGCGGCTTTCGACCTGCTTCGCGAGCCCGCAGACCAAAAAGTATCCTGCCACTCCGTCCGTAATCGCCCCTGCTCAAGGCTCCTCGGAGTGTTCGCCCCCCTGTGGTCAGCGTTCGAAAGGGCGCCTGTACGCTGCGCGGGCGGGCCGTCTTCGCGCTCGGGCAAGCCGCGCCGCGCGGGCGCCATCGACGCCGGCGAGCCTGCTGCCCCCCCCATCGGTCTTCGCGTCGGCCTAGGCGACCCGAGGATGGAGGGCGAGATCGATGGTCTCCCTCGCAGTGCCCTGGGGACCGAGTTTGGGGACGAATGCGGAGGGTTAGCGCGTGGCTTGGGAGCCCTGGCGCTGCCCGCTGACACTCGAGACTTCGGGTTCCTCGGGGACGTATGCGGTCGTTCGGGCGCGAGCCCAGGGGGCGGGCCTGCCCCGGCCACGCGTGCCCATCGCTCGTAAGATCCCCCTTTTCGGATCGCGCTGGCAGGACAGTTGAAGATGCTGCCGCGCCGACGCCGATCCAGAGCCACGCGCAAGGACACGACCCCCCCTCCCATCTTTCTGTTTAGCCTTGATGCGACTGCGGCGATCAGCCGCCAACCGCAGGAATATTGCGCGCCAGAAGCAGGTGCGATGCTTAATCCCACGCCAGACCACGAGCCCCTTAACTCCCCCAGCCTTGCAGACGTCAGATGTCAGCTGGGGGGGCCAGGTGGCGTTCCATCTCTTCCCAGTGCGCTTGCGACGATCAGTCGCCTACCCAGGGAAGAAGATGACACGAACTGTCCAACCGCCCCGTCCTGTCGCGTCCCGGGGGGGCCATCGGACGATAATTTCCCCACTGCCCCAGTCGACCCCGCCCTGGCCTGGGGGGCACCCGGCGCCTGCGAGTCGGAGCGCCGCGGCAACCTCGATGGCGCGCCATCGAATGGGCACGATCTCCGGAACCGCGCGCGCAACGTTGCAGGAGCTGACGACCGCGCTTCGCTCCAGGGCACGAGGCAGAGCCATTTTGGGGCATCCCAGAGACACACTCCTGAGCTACGGATGCCTTCAGAAGCCGAGCAGGGGCGCGCCGCCAACGCGTTGGCGGGCGGACCCAGCGACGATGAAGATGGTCTGAGATGGGAATCGGCTGCTGGACCGTGCGACTCAACGCCAGAGGGGCCGCCCCGTCGAGCCTTCCATCCTGACTGCGGTGCGAGGCCACGAGGGGGGACGCGGACTCAGGTAGATGGTCGCGCCCCGACGATGCCACCTTCGACCAGAGGACTGCTGCGATGAGGCAAGGGGCGCACCGGCGCATCGCCGCGCGACTTTTGAGACCACCATAATTCATACAGGTACTGTGTCAACCGCAGCTTCACCCCGTCGCTTCCCCTGAAGGGGCCCGGGCCCACCTCGTCGCCCACGGCTTCCGCGCCCCCGACGCCGCTGACAACGACGACAACCCCGATGACGTACCGCCGCCAGCTAGGGCGGGCCGGGATATTGAAACTGCAGCATGGTCCGTCAAGCCCGATCCATGCCCAGAACGCAACGCCGTCTCTCGGGGCTGCCCGCCGGCGCGGGGGGCGGCGAACCCCGGCGAGCCAGGGTGTGCGACAGAGCTGGCCGGGGCGCCCGCCGACTCCCCATCGTCGCTGACAACGCCCAGGCGGGGGGCCAAATCGCCACTCTACAGTCGCACCATCCGCGCGCTGCCTGGCCGGAGCTGGTTCCCATGCCCACGTGCAACCGATGGCCCGACAGCTGGCTGGCACTGTGGGCGCTACCGGACTTGCGATATGCACGCCATGGCTCCACGAACCACCCGGGACATCACGAGCGGGCGCACGCCGTTTCTCAACCCCGACGCAGCGCCATGGCCGCGCGAAATCGCGCTTGGTGGAGGAGCCAGATCCTTGTCAGACGAACAAAAAGTAGCGGGGGCCGCTGCCACTTTTGGGCGGCGCAACCTTGAAGCAGGCGCCCCACCCTGATGCGGGTCTGCGCAGTCGCACTACCCGGTGCTGGTAGCGCCCAGGTCGACGAGGTCGCAGGTTGCAGGGCTGGCCTCGCCCTCGTACCGGGACTAACCAATGCTGACAGGCGTGCTTGTGCAATCGGTGTCAATCTTGGGGCGGTAAGAGACGGCGCGGGAACTCCCCGATACCGTCGCCTGCCACCGCGCCAGCAAATGGAGCGGGCCCTGCGGCGGGCCGACGAAGCCAGGGGGCGCAACTACTGGCAGGCGTTTCGAGAGTGGTTCAATCCGGCCGCGGACCGTCTCGCCACCCTAGGCGTCTTCTGGGCTTGCCGGCTTCGCGAGGCCGGGCACTTCAACGCTGCTCTGCACTTCGCGCGGATGGGGCCCCGCGCAGCGCCGCGCCCGACAGGCCCCCTGGGCAAGTTATCAGCTTTTCGGCGCTGTCTCCGTCGGCGACTTGGTCCGCTCGCTCGACAATCCCTTCCGGCCCCTCTCCCCCCCCTGCCCCCACCTTTCCCTTCCCTTTCCTGGGCGCGCCGTCGTCTACGAGTGCTTGCGGCGATCAGCTGCGTACTGCGGATACTCCGCTGCCTAGACGCGCCGAGCGCTTGCGGCAATCAGCTGCCGCCGCGGGAATCTCGGATGGCCCGCGTCGACGCGCGACGCCGCGCCATTGGCCCGTGCGACTCCAGCTGGCCCTCGCGCGAGTAGCGGGGGAGGCCGGCATCGAGCTTCGCTACGCGCCCTACATCTCCTGGGCATGTCAGCATGATCGCTAGGGATGGTTCTGCGAGGCCTGTCAGGTCCGCGTCGAGGGCCGCCCGCGCTTCCATGGCGACGACCACGAACGACGCTGCGATCAGCAATGGGACCAGGGCTGGCCCGACCCGAGCCAGTCCGACTCGCCCAGGAATCTGTTGAAGATAACGCAGGGTGGGGCATCTGTCCAAGCGCCAGGCCGCATCGTCGACCGCCCCAAGTGGGAGGGCTGGAAGCCAGAGTGGAAGTGCAACGGGAGCAATTGGCAATCGTGCGGCGACCTGGGGCCATGGACCATGCCGCACACGGGCGAACCCTTGCTTTGGCCAGCAGACTGGGGCCACGTTCCCTCCAAAATCTATCCCGACACCTACGTTTGCATGACCTGGCATTGCCCCCCAAGCGCTGTCGCCAACATGGACAACGTTAGACCGCCCGCATGCACCTGGAGGCCCGCGCCCAACCAGCCCACCGAGCTCGAGCAGCAGCACAACGCGGCCGCTGCCGCCTCGGTCGCCCCTCCTGCTCCACGGGGCCCCCCGCCGCGCCAGGTCGCCCCCCCCCCCCCGCCTCCCCGGCGCCCGCCACCTGGCTCCAACGCTGCCATCCCCCTCGTTGCTTGCCGTTCCAGCGTGCCCCGCGACGACCCCGCTGACGCCGCGCACGTTGCTTTGCAGGGCCATCGCGCGACCCCGGGCACCGCGCCCCCTGGCCTCGGTTCTTGCGCCGTGGCGCCGCCTGAGGCTCGGGCGCGCTCCGACGGGCAGTCCGACGCGGCGGCGCGGTACATCGAGGTATTGGAGCCGTTTTTTGTTCAAGCCCTAAGAGCCCATCTGAAGCGAAAAGGCTATAATACAAACACGTTGGCCCCACTTAGGTTTTGGAGCGATGTTGGCCTCGCGGGGGGGTCGTTAGGGGGCCTCTGGGCAATTTTCAATTTTCTTGGGGTTGTCATGGCATCTCCTGGAAGCATGATGGAAGTTGCCATGGGCCGGCTTGGCCTATTTTGTGCGATCTTGGAAGCATTATTGGGCTATCTGGGGCCCTCTTGGGCCATTCTGGGCCATCTTGGACGCTCGAGCGTCCAGTGACCAGGCCCGCCCAAACCCAGGGAAAGGGGGCCAGGGTGAGATGCGCACCTCCCCTCGGAGGGAAAGAGGAGGTTGGAGCAACTAACTCCTTGAGCCACCTACGCCCAACGGGCTGGCGCAAATCCGCTCAGGGGAGTGAGGTATCTGACCCTTGGCGGCATCTGCTATTTGGGGGGCCAACGCCTTACCCATGTCGGCGACCGTGCCGAGCACGCAGGACCCGCGCCTGCAACTGTCAAGGCTCGGGGGATGCTTCTTTTTATGAGATCAAGCTTGGCGGTCGTTGGCAGGCGTTTCCTCCTGCGCCTCTCCCACTCTGAAGTGAGCTGGGGACACAGGTGAGTTGAAGCGAGCGCGTGCCCGCGGCCGCTTGGCTCAAAGCGGCGGGCCGCCCAAATCTGATTACACTTCAGTACGAGGTGTGCAATTCGCCATCGAGACCGAAAACGCCCCTCGCTTGAGATGGCCCGTCGCTCCCTGGGGCTGCCGCTGCAACGGTACAACAGAGCTGGAGCCGGGCTTCGCCTAAGGCGAGGCTGCTGGTTGGGCCAACCAGCCCCTTTTCAAACTGGCCTATGGTGGTCAGCTCTTGCTCCGCACCATCCACGGCGCTATCTGGTGGACTATTGACGTAGTGGAGCATCCGGGTGCAGTGGGCTTGCGCGGGGAAGTGTATATAACTACGCAACATAGCAAGGATACCTGCAGTGATACCTCAGCCTACGCAGAGGCCTTTTACTCGCGTCCTATATCACTGCGCTACTATACTCCTGAAGTCCACCCACCCACTCAAATTGGACACGTCTTCGAAGACATAATGCACGCAAACGTACGATGCGACGCTGCGCCGCCTCCACCCCCACGCAGGCTCATGGCGACACACCGCAAACTCCAACCAACCACATCCGACTACGACTTACCAGGCCACTGGATAGGTATAGCTATCTTTGTGCCCACATGGGTTGCTATCGGTGCGCGGTGGGACATATGCGCGGCGGAAACGACGCGAGAACGACCGGCCCCGTAAGGACCCGTCCGGTCAAGTTCTTTCCCGCGAATTCGCTAGCGAAGCGCATGCCTGAATCAACGTGACCACAGGCAACGTGGCGCCCTCCCAACAAGCTGCAGCCTTGCAGCGAGGCATGAGGGGCCTCGCAAGAACCATAGCCATGAGAGTTCCCCCAGCAGTTATCAATATCGGCGTTACCATAGGTGACCGCCATGCCGACGGCGCCAGCAGCATCATTTTTTTTGTTTCCTCTCATCCTCAAGTGCGAAGTTCGAGAACCTAGAAGAGGAACGCCAATTCAACTCTGGTACAGCTCTCGTTGAATTTCGAATCCATGCGGGAGGGCGGATCGACCGGGCTCTGGCGCGTTTCGATATAGCCCGCTGTGAAGCTGCGCACATGTATTCTCCAAACATCTGTTCGCTATGCTATGGACGACACAACAAGGCTGTCATGTTGGAAATGCGTGGAGGAAGTAGGCATATCGTAGCTAGCATTCAGTCGAGATTTGTCTTCCAGGAGGAACTTAAACAAATGCTCATATGTTGGCCTTGAGAACAAGGATGTCCAGGATGCAGGGATGCATTGCTTAGACGCGTGCTTCGTCCATGTTGTCATACTACAACCCAACTGCAGAACGGCTGGACTACCTTAATATCTCACCTTCCAAGCCAATTATGAAACTTGGCATGAACACAACACATATGATCTTCCACCTAGCAGGCTATTTGGAACAGTTGCCCTACACCAAAACGAAATTCGACGGTATTACTTGCGAGAACAGCCAGTGGGTCATTGGGTTGATCAGATACCACCGTGGACCACATAGGCCAAACGCAAGGGCACTTGCAAAGTGTACAGGGGTCTTTGTACCACTGCCTTACGTGATTTCCATGGGCTATTGATACGAACACCGACCGATATCATGGCCAACCACCGCCTTCTGCTTATCTTTTGAAAGAAATCGATGTGCTGGCCATCATCAACATGCGCCGTTTTGTAACAAAGAACTGTCCATGGCTGTACATCATACTTCAAGGATGCAGTCTCTAGTCACCCACGTGAGGGGATCTGATTTTGACGATCCAACCATCCTTGGACAACCCGACGGGTCGATCACGAGACCGCCCTCGGCAGGATTAGGATGTCGCGCGTGCGCGGGTAATGTTAACATGCGCTCTCCCTCACATGGCAGAACCTTAAGCATTGCCGGTGGTGTGATAACCATTCGGGAATGTCCGATTTGTCAGAAGAGCTACGGCCAGAACAAGCGAGGACATGTACGGATACCTGGCAAATGCAAGTTCGCCAATCCTTGGAAACTGCCCGACAATCACGGACAGGCACCGCCGGCACCTGCCGAATCAGCAGCGCCACCGCCCGAGGCACAAGCCGCACCGCCATTTGTGCGGCTCCGAGCACCAAAACCCAGCTCTAGAGCCGGACCCACAGCGGGCACCAGCTGCCACGACATTACAGTCGGCAGACATGCTGCTGAACCTGCTGCAGGGCAACCTGCCTCGAGTGGAGCGGGTAGTTCGGATGGCCACATCCGATTGCCGCAGGTCAGAGTCAGACGTGGCCGACAGCAAGGAGGAGATCCTCTCCATCGCTTCCTGGGGGTTGACCCTGCTGCGCGCCCGCGACTTCCAGACTGGTCAAGGTTTGACGTGCAAATCAGTTTACAAAACTTACGAAGCCTTAATCCAAGCGTGGTAACACGCGAGCTGTGGATGCTACGTTTACGTTGGTTCCATGCGAAAGAGCCTAAGGTGAGACTCATCTTAACCAAGATCGGTCTGGACAACGTCAGACTCAACCTGATCAAGGGTGTCTGCGACACGTGTCGGGAGTACAGGGCTCGGGACAAGCCTGGGCATGCGTTTATGCCATTTACTGCACTGCCTGGCAATTCCAAATCAGAAGATGAAGGCGACCTTATGTTCTACAAACAAGAACATTATATTTCATAGCAAAGATCGTCGTATTCGATTTGCTACTGGAATGGAGATACCGGACAAGACAATGACAAGTATTCTGGATGCGTACCATCCGTGCTGGACGCAGTTTCGACATGCAAAGGTGCTCTACTCCGATGGAGAGGGTGCCCTCAACAACGACACTGCGAAAACAGTCCTTAAGGCAAAGGGCACTGAACTAATGATACGCGCGCGAGAACAGCGCGCTACGACGATCGAAGCCAGAAATGGCATAATGCGCCATCTGGTTCATGTCAGGGCAGCTGAACTCGGCAGGTTAGACTACCTCTTGTGTTCACACGGCTACTGCATGAAGCCTTGTTTGCCGCCAGCGCGCTCATTTGTTTAATGGGGTGACTCCATGCAACGCCCTGTTTGGACGGCAACCGGCAATGCTCCCTGACTTGCCTATCCTGGATCACGAACAGCCGACGGAAACGTCGGATCATTCTCGTTGACAGATGATACGCGAGGTCTGAATTGAAGCGATCGCACAGGCCACTGCAGTAGCAAAGACCAATCGTTTATTAGGCGCTAAGACAACTATCACCGGTCAGCACTACTACGATGAAGGAGATTTAGTTGATACCATCACCCCACAACTTCGGAGGACCACTGGGGAGGCTGGAATGGCCCGTTCCCCGTAGTGAGAAACGATCCCGGCAGCGGTCGAGTCATCATTTTAGTGGGAAAACGCGACGTTCAGGCACAATACGGCGACGCACGAAATTAATTTTATACTGAAGCTTTGATAGCCAGAGAGATTGGCTCCGACAGCGCTGCACCACGGACAGCGTTGACGTTCGTGGCCACTTTACCTTCGGGAAGAGCTGCCATGACATTTGGCTATGTCCCGACCAAGAAGGGGACGTTTCAGAAGACGAGTGCAAGCCGACTATCTCCTAACGTGCACCTGGCTGTACATTTTTCCTGACCAGAAACTTGTTCCGCATCGAGAATGTAGTTTCTGTTTGGTTAGCCAGAGAGTATCCACAAGCTACCTCCGGCGGCTTGCGCTGACAGTTGCACATTGGTCCACTATGACAACGATGTGAATCCAGAGTTCCAATATTATGAAGCGGAAGGCACCGTTCTTCACATTCACGATATAATTGGATCAGCACGTTCAAGAATCACCCAGTGTCCTGAGTCCACCAAACCTCAAGTGGATTTCGACCGGGATATGACAAAGTTTGAGGAGTTGGCGGATGCACCGGCACAGGACGGAACCGCAAGAGAAGCCCCAGAAGCCAAACCACCACAGGAGGATGGACGGCTTCCCACGATATATGAGGAATCGGAGGCGGACTTCGAGGCACAATTGAGGGAGTGTGGCATACAGAACTACAAGATGAAATGGGGCTACTTGAGGCAACTCCGCTAGAGGACCTTTTTCACAGTACCCACACACATGATTCCAGACAACAGTGCGCTGATCACTGTAGCTGAAGAGCAGCGAAGACACCTGCCTAAGTGCGGACACCCACACGACTCCGACATCGAGGAGACGTATATTGCCTCACTGTTCTCCACGGTCGAAGATTGCAGTTACGGGCTGGACTCAAACGAAAACGGACAATATGTAGGACGCTGTGTTGCGGCAGAAATGTCAGAGGTAGTCCGATCCGAGCAACAGCACAGGATAGTAGATGCCGACCGTGTTACCACCATGCGAATATACATATCGCAGCCGCTGCAAAGAGAGCTGCGGTCGTCAAAGAAGACGACTCTCCCCAAGGCAGACACCCGGGCGAATCCCGACAAAGTACTGACAGCCTTATGCAATGAACTCAATGCATGGTTTGGCAACAGGTGTTTCATACTGCAAGCTTTATCTAAAGCGTCAAACAGCGTGACTTCGAGGTGCGCGCACAAGGAGAAGTTCCTGAAGAACGAGAATGGGGCGATGGAACATGTAACGTACCATCAGGTTACGCCTAGCGCATCGAGGGCCCATGGGCCTTGCAACCTTCGACGCGGGAGCCTTCTCAGGATCGGCACGGTGGTCGAGCCAGAGACTACTTGCGAGCGCGGCAGCGTGCAAGATGCAATGTATCATTGCTTCCTTCCGCATCAACATGGCTCTCTCGCAAAGGGTTAACCCACCGAGAACCTGCTGTGGCAACTGGTGAGAACGAAGGCGTGGTGTACTTTACTCTGCCGCCTGGATCGGCTACGGTGCTTCGAACTCTCCCGGGATTCGAGCGCTGCGACGAGTCGAAGCGCTGCTTGCAGCGCCTTAAGCCAGGTACCGGCACCAAGTTCGCACCTCGAGTTTCCTCGCTAAAGCTCAGAGGGACCACGAGAGGCTTCGGTCTCAGACCCAAGTCCTACGACGAGGAGTTCGAGACGAGCAGCAGCCTGCTCGTGACCAAGCACGTCGATGTCATCAACATGGCCGGCGCAGAGTACACCATTGACATGTGCGTCGAGTGCGTGGAGGACACCTTTGGCACGTGTAATTTCAACAAAAACGTGCGCCAATTGTGCTGCGAGATATACCGAGGACGCGGACGGCAGCGTTACGTCGGACCAAGGCGAGTGCACCAAGCGGCTCCGTCCTATACAACATCCTGACCTTACAGGCGCCGACGCCGGCGCCGACGCATGCAAGATAGTGGCAGACATGTTCGTCGGCCTTAGAGGCGCATTGGCGTTTGCGTTAATCACCCAGGTGCGTTTGGCGGCATATGTTCTCTCTCTACAGCGCGCCCAAGAAACGGCCAACATAAAGTGCGACGACTGAGCGCGAGAACCAGGAAACTGCGGGCCTGTCCTAGGAAGATCGCCTGCCGAGCGATGACTCCCACGGGCGAAGTTGACCTGCGCAGCGACCCAGGTTATCGACGCATGGGTGGAGACGCCGATGACGAAGTCAAAGGCTATGGTATTCGCGGCGCAAACACGCCACGGCGTGGAAGCACGCCATTTGGCAAGCCTGTCGCTGACATGATCGATGCGCGCTCGCGCAATTCAGCAGAGACACAAGCAGCAGCCCACAACTTGGAGGACTGCTACCCCACGACCGTGACTCTGTTCGAGCTCCACGCAGGGTCGCTAACCCCCACCCAGTTGGAAGACATACTTGAGTTGGGTTGTCTGAGCAGCCAGGTCACTTTGACCATAGGTGCTGAGTCTGTTTTTACGTCCTTGTCAAGCAAAGACTTGCACAAGCTGACTCTGTGTACCCTTTTAGGACGCACCAGCTGCATGCGACAGATGACGGAGCGAGGAATCGTGCACAGTATCCAATGGTGGGACATCCGCGATATGACTTCGGACGGTCACACAGAGGGGAGCATCGACAGAAACATGCCCGTGCAGTCTATGGGAGGTACGCAATACGTCAAACATTACTTACAGCGGCATACTCCTTATCGGGCTGGGCAGACATCTCGGTCTGCAGCCGCTTGAGGATTACGCGTGTGCACAATAAGACGCAGGCAAGGCATTTTCCGCGCGGGTCCACCATCATTATGGCCCCGCCTTTGTTTGCTGCCCTGCTCTGCATAGTAGCTGCTGTACCTGCTGTAAAGAGGCGGCGGACTCACGCTTCGTCTCCCCCCCCGACCTAAAGTGAGCTGGGGACACAGGTGAATGGAAGCGAGCGTGTGCCCGCGGCCACTTGGCTCAAAGCGGCCAACCGCCCACATCTGATTACACATCGAGACCGAAAACATCCTGTGCTTGAGATGGCCCGTCGTTCCCGCGACGACCTCCTAGTATTGGGACTACCGCTGCTACGATAAAGCAGAGCTGGAGCTGGGCTTCGCGTGAGGCGAAGCTGCTGGCTGGGCCTCCCAACCCCTTTTCAAACTCTCCGTACACCTTCCGCTCGTCCCTTCCTGTTTCACTATTTCCTCATTCCCTTGTGGCACGTTCCGTCCACTTTTCCAGCAATTGGTTGATTAGCTCGCACCCCCTTCCTGCTTGTGAGACCGTGTTCGCCTTCGCCAACAAGAACACGACTGTCTACCCGAGCCCGCTTGCCATGTGCGTCGAGTGGGCACGCCGATTTCTGCGCGGCTTGTTTTGCGATGTCGGAGAGGGAAAGGGGAGACGAGAAAAAAGGAGGAGGAACAACGTAATCGAAGGAGGGTGATGCGCGCATTGGGATTTACAGAGCTGTCCAACTTGGCCGAGGAACATTGCTTGGTCGATTTCAACAGCAGATGGGACATTGACCGGGGTAACAAAGCAACCCAATCAGCAATGACCGCCAAACGCAGCAACCATGCTGGCACATTTGGCCGCCTCATCATCGAATCTTCGATAG
>CAUYUJ010014354.1:265279-280279 GCA_963575745.1 Prorocentrum cordatum | reverse complement strand
GAGGAGGGGGAGGAGGAACACGAGGAGGGGGAGGAGGGGGAGAAGGATGATCATGGACGACAATGGGAGGACGATGACGGAGGCCGATGAGACAATGGGAGGACGACAATGGGAGGACAATGGGAGGACAATGGGAGGACGACAGTGAGAGGACGATGATGGAAGGACGAGGGGGGGAGAGGGAGGACGAGGAAGAAGAGGAGGAGGACGAGGTGGAGGATGAGGATGACGATGACGATGGGGACGAGAACGAGGACGAGGACGAGGAAGAGGAGGAGGAGGAGGAGGAGGAGGAGGAGGAGGAGGAGAGCGCCATCGACAGGTAAGGTGGGGGCCACGAGGTCCGCTGGCTCGACGACGCCCGCGTCGCCCGCGTCGGCCCCCTCACTCTTATCCGCAATTGCGGGGTGCTACGTGCAAACAACAAATCGTGATGAACCGTCCTCGCCGCAATGCAAGTCTTTGGCCCATGGGCCCGCAGCCTGCCTCCCAGGGGTGGGCGGGAGGGAGAACAAGGAACAGGAATTGAAAACCCAGACCTTCCCCCTCATGGATAGCCCACAGGTTCCCCCATCGTTAACTTAAGAGGTGAGAGGGGGAGAAGAGGGCAGCGGCTGCTCGGCTCAAGTCCTGCGTCGAGCACGTGCACGATGCTCGCTCGAAGGCTTGCCCACAGGCTCGGACTTGGCCGACTGGCCGTCGTCAAAAATATGTGCGCTGTCGCCTTTGAGCTCAGCGAGCTTATGGATGAGGCGTGCTGCCAGCGGGGTATGCGCCACCCGACCTCTCGATCGCCTCCTTCAGGTGCTTGGCTGGCTGTCGCCAGAGGCTGCGGCCTGTCTCAATCACCCCAGTTGAGACCTCCTCTTGATGAGGGTGTGGACCTTGGCGTACCGCCTCAGAGCAGCTGGTGTTTTCCATCGCCCCCTCCTGCGAGCTTCTTCGAGCCCCACGCCTGACGCCACGAAGTCGGCCGCGGCCGCATGGCGAGTGCCGCGCGGGGGGGCCATGCGCACCAGGCGCAGCTCCTCCAACAGCTTGCCCCACGAGCGCCTGAAGCTGCCCTGGCTCACAGGCAGCGCGAGCACGGTGTCTGAGATGACCAAGACGAGGACCTCCATGATGGCCTTGGTGACCTTCATCTTGAGCTCGACGCCCTGGTCGGATCCCGTCTTGACCTTCTCTCCGCGCTCCCGCCTTCCCTGGAGCAACGCCATCCGCCCGTCCATGTCGATGCTCACGTCACTCTTCCGTAGCTGGCACCAGTCCTGCTCCCTCAGCCAACCGCCCAGCTGCACGAGTGTGGTAGCTCCTTCAATGATCTGCCCCCGCTCGAAGAACGCCTTGATGATGGTCCCCATCGCCTCCATCGGAATAGGCTCTCTCTCCCCGCCGAAGCCCGTGCGCTCCCAGCTCTTGAGGGCGCGGGCCGCGACGGGCAGGCAGTTCCTGCGGTCCTCAACTATGTGCATGAACCCGTTGAACAGATAGCTCGCTTTCATGAAGCTGGGCTGCTGCACGTAGCACACGTCCGCGATATAGTCAGCCAGCGCCCTGTCTCGCTCCGCCACGGTCCCGGAGGGCTGCTCGGAGCGCTTCACCTCCATTAGCAATTCTTTGACGGCCCGCTCATACTGGATGTTGGTGTTGTCGTCGACGGCGCGCACCGCGAGCCTGTTGTTGTATTTGGGGGGCTTCGCCTCGGCCATCTTCCAGGCGAGCGCCCCACTCTGCTTGAGCGGGGGTGGCTTGCCTCCTCGCGGTGCCCCCGCCGCCCGCTGCGTCGAGGCGAACAGGATCGCCAATGGGAGTGTCCAGCGTCCTCTCGTCGTCGTAGCCCTCGAAGCCACTGGAGCAGGCGTCAGGGCACGTACCTCGCACTGTGGCACGCCTTCGTCTCCAGCGCCGCTCCCAGCTGCACCTGTCGAGAGGGTCCGTCGGCCACGTTGACCTCGGAGGGGACCCAACGGTAGTAAGGTCAATGCCGGCACACCAGCTGCACCACTCCTGCAATCCTCGCCAAGTGCAGTAGAGCGCGTGCTGAGCTCCTCCCTATGGTGAGTACCCCCAGGCTCACCAGTGAGTCTGTCATGATGAGCACTCTCGATCTCCATGCTTTCGGAGTCCGCGACAGATGCCGCAAGAGTGCCACTATCGTCCGTAGCCTGAGCACATTGTTGCGCCCTTCCCTCGACCAGCGCCCCTCGAGCCAGCTGTCCTGCGGTGGGAGATGCTGAGCTCGGGCCCCCACGACCCGCGGCAGACCGTGTCGTAGTCTCACCTGCGCTCCGTCCGGGACCCTCTCCCAGCAGGGCTTGACGTCCTTCGCGACTTGAGCATAGGCCTCGCAGACGGAGACGGGGCATGGGCAGGCGAACTTCGTCCACTTCGTGCCATCTGGGCTGCTGCTGCGCAGCTCGCGGTGCACCAGCCCCGTCCTCGAAAAAATCCCTCCATGATACAGAAGAGCCCCACCTGCACCGCCAGCATGCACAGCGTAGATCTCTCCTGGGCTTTGTCCGCGTCGATGGGCTCTAGCCCTGGTAGACCCCAGGGCGAGTCGACCGTTCTCAAAGGTGCCCGCCTGGCCCGGGAGAAGGTCGAGCAAGGGGGGGCCATGAGTATCCACCACCACCATCGCCACCGCAGACGTCGGAAGAGGCGCTCGAGGTTCGAAACGTTGATAGGATCGCCATCGCTGCCCTTCATCAGATCCCGGGCCTCCCCCCCAGACAGAGAGTAGTAGCCAGGATCGCCTCGAGGGGCCTCTCGCTGCCAGCGAACAACTCCGTAAAAGCCAGGCCTCCCCATTTCTGGGGATAGCGGCGCATCGTCCTCGCCCCCCGTGGCGTCCACCTCCTGCTCCACGTCGGCGTATGTCCGGGCCGCCTGAATCGTCCAGGACTGCAGGGCACCTCGATTGAGCTCGGCCCTGATCTCCTCCGTGTCCGACGGCGTAACGACCGCTGCAAAACCCTCTTCCGACGCGTCTGTCATGTAGACCTTCTCAAACCAAGGCGCCTCCAGGTCCGCCTCCATGAACACATGTAGCGCTGAGGGCGCCTGCAGCTCGCTTCGAACCTGATGGTCCAACACCTGCCACCTCGAAGCCTCCTCCTCGCTGAAACTGGTCATCCAGCGGCAGGCGGCATTCAAGATACAGAAAGCCGCTCTGTGGGTCATGATGCCCCACGTCCAGAGTCCCAGCAGGCTGCCGAGAGCCGCGGGAGGCACCCGACCCAAGATGACCACAGCTTCCGTCGCCAGCACCATGTCCCTCATCTTGTCCTGGACGACGCGGAGCCTGTACGGCCTCGACCCAAATGGACAGGCCAAGACCCCTCGTCAGGCCCTCGCCCCAGTCCCCCTGGTGCATTGGAAGCCCCTGCGTGACCAGGTGCGCCTTCATCCTTCCCCTGTCGAAGTCCAGCTCCTCCCCATTATCCGAGCACAACCTCAGCCAACTGTAGTCGTCGATGTAGAGCAGGAGCATCAGCTGGACCTTCTCGAAAGACGGGGTGGGCCGTCCGTGGGTGATCTGTCCCAAGTTGATCTCTGGTAGACTCCAGCGCATCCGAAAGACAGTTGTGGGCCAAGAAGACCGCCCAGCTGGACCCCATGACTGGGGACATGGCCCCAACTCCGATGTCGTCGAATATCGTCCTGGAAGGCGTAGAGCCGCCGCCCATATAGGATCGATTCGCCCAGCTCCAACAGCGCCAATGATGTGGGAGACCCCAGTGGTACGCAAGGTGGGTCCTGAAACAAGAGGTTGACCCGTCTGCAATTCCACACCAGGCGGCTCTCCTCCACTTCCTCGCCCGACTCGCTCAGGTTCTTGATGACAGTGAACACACCGACCCGCTCGCGTATGTTCTTGACGTAGCCGACCATCCCCGAGCGAAGCATTCGAAGAGATAGCTCCAATCGGTTGTCGGCCCGCCGCCAGCCTGGGTCGGTGTAGCTGCGCGTGTTCAAGTAGCGGTCCCAGTCGACCTGGCCCACTTCCTTGATCATCTCGTTGCTGAAGTCCCTGAGGTCAACCCCCACCGTCTCCGAGATCCTCATGATGTCCAGGCCCTTCGTGTCAGGCGGCGACACCGAGACCTCCTTGGCCACCAGGGGGCGCATGTCCCGCTTGGCGAGCCGCGTGCCAGTCGTCATCATCCTCGTCCGTGCACGTGTAGTTTGGTAATCCAGTGCTCCTTCCCCTCCCAGGCGGCCGATCACTGCCCTGCCGTCGTTGATGGTACACCAACACCTAGACTGAGCGTGCCTGTCCCACAGGTCGATGATGGCCGTCTGTAATGGCGTCGCAGTTCGCCAGCGGGGCCAATCCCTCCGCCGCTTTAGAATCAGGGTCTCCTGACCCAGATGACCCGCCGCCAGCCGTCGAACAGCCCCATGGGCTCGAGCAAGCGTTAACTGCAGCTGCCTCTCATCCAGACCCTGAGAGGAGGGGCGGGCAGACAGCGGGTACGGCAGGAGGGGAAGCGTTCGCAATGGTCCCCGCTCCCTCTCGTCCATCATCACAATGGACAGGGCCCACCAGGTGGCTTGCACCTCGACGCGAGAAAAAGGCGTCGTTGAAGTAGAGGTCGGCCTCGGACACGCCCCCGTCCAACCTGAAGAAATGAGTCACCCCCTTGAACTCGCGCGTGCGTACTCCGTACCAGTACATCCTGGCGGAACTCGCACTGGTGCCCAACGCAAGTGTGGAGGAGGGCGAACGAGGAAGGCGGAGAAGACGCAAATCAAAAACCTGCAGAGAGCCTCAATGCCGAAGCAGAGGAGCCAGGACCACGAGCGGCCAGCGTACAATGCAGCAGGCGGAATGTATAATGCGCAAGGCGGTACCTGTATGAGGATACACGCGATGTCACAAACTCTAGTCGGAACTCGATGTAAATAATTGTGCAGGGACCGTGCCCTCGCGGCTGAGCGGGGCCACGCACCTGGAGGCACCAGAAGACGCGCGCCACAACATGCCGGAACACACACGCCACGGAGGAGGGGAAGGGGGAGAAGGAGCAGGGAGGAGAAGGGCGGAAGAAGCACGCCAGCGACCTCGAGGCGGGCCGAACAGAGCCTACGGAACCTGAAGGGCGAAGCACTCCGCAGAGAGGCGAGTGCCTGCGCTCCAGGGCCGGGCGGTCCGCTAGCTGGCAGGCCATGCAACGGGGGAAATCACACACAGTGGTCGCAGATGAACAGCAATGCAAGACTCACCCCATATTACTAAAAACGAGCGGATAACAATATCGACCACAACGCACGCACAAGAGGGACGGAGGGATAGCACGATCCACTCCAGCGCTTGGGGCCTCCACAGCCGCCCAGAGACCAGATCAGACCTACGGCGCTGATCAGAAGACGGCAGCTCGATTCGGGAGGCAAGGGACGAGGCGAGGACGGAGGACGGAGGAAGGAGGGGGGGGAGGGCGACTGCACGCTCAACTCGGGCGCTCGGGGCCGGCACAGCCGCCCAGAGACCAGATCAGGCCTACAGCGCGGATCAGAAGACGGCAGCACGACACGGAGGGGGAGGGACGAGGCGAGGAGGGACGGAGGGGGGACGGAGGACGGGGGGGGAGGGCGACTGCACGCTCAACTCGAGCGCCCGGGGCCTCGACAGCCGCTCACGATGAGCGCTCTGGCCTCCAAGCCTCCTGCCGGCCGAAATGGGACGCGCTGATCGCGCTGGTCTCCTTGCGCGCTCAACTCGAGCGCCCGGAGGGCTGGTTGAAATTGGAAGCCGCTGCCTCAACGCCACCCCCGTGGGGGGCCACAAGCCCGAGGAAGGCGAGGGACAGCCCCACGACGACGACGACGCCGACGACGACAACGACGACGACGACGACGACAACGACGACGACCACCGACGACGACGACGACGGAGTACGCACGCGCGAGTTTAACTGTCTGCCGCGATTTCATTGAGGCATTCGCGTGACGCGGGAATTGGCTTTTACAGTAGTCTTTCTCCGCATGTTTCACTTCGGCGGTAGTCGCAGATTGCACCGAGTGGGACGAGGTGTGTGTTGCTCATCGATGGTTCGCCGCCTCCCCTCTGCCTTCCCTCTCCCTCTCCAACAAAAAAAATTAGTCACCCCCTTGAAGCCGCGCGGCCATGGGGGCGCGACCAAGCACCAGCCCGCTGCCTCGAAGGCCCGCGAGCTCCTGGCGACTGGAAGGCAACAGAGCAACCAAGCAGTAGCCGTCGCCACCAGGAGTGTGGCCTTGCGCCTTGCGCGCGCGCTTGCCACGGGAGCCCCGGCCGCGACCTAATCGTGATCGGCGCCCGTCGAGCTGCCGTCCTTGGCGCCCTGCAGGTGCTTCGCGATGGTTGCCCTCCTCTTCAGCTTCTCCGTCACCTCGCCGGCAGTTTTGAGGTTGGTGAGCTCCGCGTCCCCGTCCACCTTGAGGCATTCGCCCGCCAAGGATCAGTCGACCTTGGAGCGCCACTTGCTGCCACTCTGCTTCGCCTTCGGCCGCTGCCAGTCGCTGACGCACTTCACGTTCTCGTAGGCCTTCCAGATCGCGCAGAGCCGAAGGCAGGTGAGCTCCGCCGCGGGACTGTTGATGAGCTGATCGTACGCCCCCTCGGCCATCATGCGATCCAGCTCCATGGCCAGCATCGTCACCTCCGAGCTGATGGTCGCCCGCTGCAGCTCCTTCGACCTCAACCAATCGCTGAGCTCCGCCTTGGCCGCCCGCCCAGAACGGTACAACTTGTGGAGGACCGTGGGGGCGACCCTGGTCTTCACCCCGCCACGGGCATCATGCGCACATGCTTGAACTTCTCGAGCCTGGCGAGCAGCCCGTCGCGGGGATTCCGACTCTCGTCCCTCAACAGCTGGATGCGCTCCCGCAATTCCTCGTCCGCGCGGCCGACCTGCTCCCAGGACCCCGCGCTGTCGTTAGACCTCGCACGGGATCCTGTGCCCACCGTGGCCTTGGAGGAGTCGGCCGCCACCGTGACCGTGTCCACGTGCTCTTTCAGCTCCGATATGAGGTCATCGACCTGGGTGCTGGTAGGCCGACCTTCTCCTTCGCCCGTCGTTGGCCCCTCGGGGCTGGGCGGCCCTGGATCAGACGCCCGATCGGACCCCCTCGAAGCGAGGCCCCTGGGTCACCGTTCCAGGGGACTGCCCAGCCCTCGGGTTCCGGAGGGCCCCCGTCAAGGTCGACCACCGCGCGCTGCAGGAACTGCTGCTGGTTGGAGAGCTCCGCGAAGAGGCGACGGGGGGTCGGCTCGTCATCGGAGTCCGCCACCTGGGACCCGAGGACCCTGTCGTCGTCGTCATCGCTGGCCGTGGATCCTCTCTCGGAGTCGGAGTCGCTCGCGCCGCCATACGTCCACGTCCACAGGAAGTAGCCCGCCACGAGCGTGCCACCGGCGGCCACGAGGACATATTCCATATCTCCGTTCTCGTAGTACTCATACAGGGTGTCATACACGTGCTGCACGTCCTCGACGGTCCTGTAGACTGCACGGGCGCCGTCGTAGGTCGCGTGGAAGATCGAGCCGGGGCGGAAGATGCGCCACACCCGCCAGCATATGAAAGAGATGGCACTCCATAATCCCCAGCTCCGCCTGGCCCACAGCACTGTGAAGACGTTGCCCAGACCTCCCGTGATCCACGCTGCGAACCCACTCTTCGCACTCCTCTTCTTCGCCTTGGGCTGGGCTTTTTTCGACTTGAGCTTCCCGTTCTCCGAATCCACCTCGAGCCTTGCAATCGCCCGCTCCGCGCCGTGATCACCGAGTTTTTCGCCCGCGCCGACACTCCAGTGTGTTCTGTCCACTCCTCGCCTGCTGTGGGCTTCGTCAGAACACGCTTCTTCTCCCTGACGTCGATGATGACAATGCGATTCGTCGGGTCCCCTGCTGTCCACAGCCCTGGATACTTGCTCCCCGCCTTCGTCACTAGAAGCATCGCCACCCCCTGGGGCAGCGACGGGCTGCGCACGTACATCCTGTTCCATCTCGCCCACGGGGCCATCGTCCACCTCGTGGTGGGTGTCCCCACCAGCACGGCACTCTCGTCGTAGTGCTCCTGGGCGCCCCCGAAAGCGCCCTCGAGGAGTCCACTCTCCGGGACCAGGTAGTGCAGCTCCTGCACCTCCGGGAGGAGCAGCACGGCGAGCGCCCCGCGCGCCGTGATGTCGGCCTCCGCGCGCCGCGCGGCGGGGGCTCGGAAGCAGGCTGGTGCTTCGGTTCGTCGGTCAACGGGCTCGCTGGAGCCCAACACCTCTCGGACCGGAAAAGCTATGAGCACAGACACGGAGCGAGCGACAACGCAATGCAGAGCAACGCCCACGAGGGGGCCAAAAGGCAACTCAATGCAATGAGCGGTAGACTACAGACGGCCCCCGACCCCGCACCCTGAGACAAAGGATCGTTTGTCAACAATTATCGCGAAGGCCTTACGGTCGTTGCCGCCGACCCTGAGAGCGACGAAGATGAAAACGAGGGGGGGCAAGGTGGAGGAGGTGGATGAGAGAGGAGGAGGGGGGAGAAGCATGTGGAGGAGAAGCGAGAGGAGGAGAAGGAGGCAGAGGAGAGCAGGAGGAGGGGGAGCAGAGGGTGGGGGATAACGAGGAGGAGGAAAAGGAGGAGAGGGAGGAGGAGGAGGTGGAGGTGGAGGAAGAGGAGGAGGCCAGAGGCTTTCTTGGGACAGCCTGTGGCTCTGCTGAGGCCGTCTTGGGCTGTCCAGGGCTCCTCTTGCGCCGTCTCGAGGCACTCTTGGAGGCCTCCTGGGCAATTTGGGGCTCTCCTGGGTTGTCCTGGGGCAGTTTGGGAGCCTCTTGGGAGCCTCTTGGGGCCTCTTGGGGCTTCTTCGGGGCCTCTTGGGGGCCTCTTGGGGCTGAGAGCTCGAAATGTCAGTTCGGGTCCCCCGTCTGGGCACTCTCCTGGAGCCGTCTTGGGGGCCTCTTGGGCAGTCTTGGGGCCCTCTTCGGCCGTTAGGGGACCCTCTTGGGTGCCTCTTGGGCTGTCTCGGGGCGATCTTGGGGGCCTCTTGGGCCGTCTTGGCGCATCGGGAAGCGGAAGAGGAAAGAACGCCAAAATCTTTCAAACACGTATCCGTAGCCATTTTGGCTCAAGTTTGAAACGCTGCCCCGGCGCTTCGAACTTGGACGCTGCCAAGGGGTTGGCCCGAGCGTCTTGAGGTTAGGCCTCGCAATCTTCTCCAGTCGTGCGCCAAAGCACGCGTCTCTCTTTCGCTCCACAACGGTTCGGATTACTCCAGTTGCCCCGATGCCTGCTGGAGTTAAGAAGTCCACAAAGTCGGAGGCCAGATCTCAGTCGCGGCGGCCTGTGAAGAAGAGGGAGCCCAAGTCTGAAGATGACTCTCGATCCCCTGAACGTTTCTCAATGAGTCCTGCAGGCCGCCGTCGCCCAAGCTCTGACTCCAGCGAGCGCTTCTCAGACCGCACACGTACTAGGAGCCGCCGCAGTGATTCTGATGACGAGGATGGTACTGCCCCCGACAAGGCCCCCAGCTGGATGAAGCAGCTGATCGACGGCATTAGAACCTCGAACTACCGCATCGAGGCGATGGAGCAGAACTTCGCGCAGGAGGTGCAGGTTCTGCAGAGCTCTATCTCGAACACGGATAAGAATGTCCATACACTCAATTTGAAGCTTCAGAATCTCGAGGCGTCCACATCGGCCACCATCCAGGAGGCGGTTGCTGCAGCGGTTGACACTAAGTTGAAACGCATTGAAGAAACTCTATGCGAGCTCCAGAGTACGCCTACACCACGGTCTGAACCCACGGCTCGCCGAGCTCTTGCTGCTAGTGCACGCCCTGAAAGTAAGCATGCAGCCATGGAGCGTGCCCACCGTGTGATAGTGGTCGGCTTCCCTCGGAAGATGATGCAGGCCTCGCTGAGGCGTGCCGCGGATTTGATCCTGGCCTCGGGCGTCCCTCAATCTAGCCCACGCCCGACGGTACGCACTTACGATATGACCAAGAAGATCACCTTGGACTTCACGGACTCGTACAAGGCTACCGACTTTCTGAACATGCTCCAGGCTGGTGCGCCAGTCCAATTCCCCGACCCGATCTACCCCCAGCAGATGATCACCCTCCGAGCCAAGAGGGACATGGCACCAGGCACGCGGCTTCTCTTCCTCGCCTTGGGTAAGGTTCGTGGTGTGCTCGCCCCCATCATGCGTCAGGTGGGCAAGGATATGGGGTCCAATGGTCTGGGTGGAGATGTATATGTCCTTCGTTCGGCAGAAGACCCAGTTCAGATCTGCCATATTGACCTTGTGAACAGTGAGTCTGAGCCGCCCAGGGTCGCTATTAACTTTTTCCCTGATCAGTTTGCAGAGTTTCATGCTATTATTGAGCCCCACCTCCAGCGTCTGCAGGAGGGGGTGGATCATTTGAATGCATCGCGGCCCTTTTAGAGAGGTATGTGACGGGCCCCAGGCTACGGGCGCGGCGCCTGTGACACTCCATGGAGAGAGTCACCCTGCCGCGAGCCTGATGATCGTCGCTCCTCTGTGGCCCCAAGTCACCCCTAGTCCTCCTGGCCGTTGGCCTGAGGACGTGCCTCCCCTCCCTGTCGGTGCCCTCCCTGCCTGTGACGCCTCGGCTGATCAAGCCTCTGTCTTCTTTCCCCGTAAATGTTCTGGGCTGCACGTCTCTGGCAGCGCTTCTCGTGCGGATCATGGAATCCCTGTCTCTGTGGTCAGGACCCGCCCCTTCTTCCCCCCCTCAGAGATGAAGATCGGATCTTGGAATACTGCTGCCCTCTTTGCCGCTGTTCGCACCAAAAGTATGAAGGCTGCCCCGCGCTTTGCGAAGTTTCTGAAGCTCGCGAACCAACTCTCGGTCTTTTGTACCCAGGAAACCCATGGACAGATTGCGGATATTAACGAGCTTCGGCGAGAACTTCGGCACTTCGAGATTGGTCACTCTCTGTTCCCCGACTCTGCTGCCACTGGTGGTGTTATCGCGTGCATCCAGCCTGCGTTTGCGAAGCTCTTCTCTTCTATTTCTCACTCCAGCGTCATCGATGGTCGTATCCTCAAGTCTTATCTCTCTGGGCCTCTCGGGAATTTATGTATCATCAATGCACGCATGCCGAACACGAATGAGCTCACCTGTGTATATGCTAATGCGTTACGATCCATCCTTCGTGAACTTCCCAGCCCCGCCGATTGTTTCACTATCTTGGTGGGTGACTGGAACTTTGCGCTCTCCTCAGATGGGAGACTTCGGGCGGATGGTAGTGGGTGGTATCCTGGAGATGATAATCATACTTCTCTATTTCATCGGCTTTGTGGTTCTTGGATTGAGTTTTACCAATGTGAGGACACGAGGAGGGAGGTCAGGGACGGCATCACGACCCACTCTTCTCGGCTTGACCGTATGTACAGTTCGCTTCCCTCGGCCTTGATCACGGGCCTCACGATTGTTTGCGAGGCGCGGGGGACACTGAAGGTGGATATGGTCTCCGACCACATCCCGATAGTTGTCACGATCAGCACCTTCAGACCTCAGGATGCCCCCAAACGTCTGGCTCCTTGGGTTGTTCGGCACCCGTTATTCGCTGAGCTTTTGAACGGCGCCATCGATGCACTTCCCAGTGGTGACCCGTGGGCTCGTCTTGCGGAAACGAAATCCTTGGTGTTTGAAGTTGCTGAAGAGGTTAAACGTCTGGTTAACTTGAAACCTGCTGACACTACCGAAGCTAAACACTATCGTGCCCTGCAAGCCCTTCGTGCATGACGCGCGGGCGATTCTTTCAAGCTTGCGTCGGCGGTCGCCGCGTACCCGGCGCTCGCTGCTCACTTTCCTGCTGGCCTTCATGATGCCAGATGCGAGGCCCTCTGCCAACACGTTCAAAGTCTTCATAATGCTCTTCTGTCTGCCGAGGAGGAATCTCTCAATCAGGCCTTGGGTGAGGACGGCGGATCCGTGCCCTCTGAGGGCGATGAGAATGCTCGGCGGAAGTTGGCGGCTCGGAAGGAACTCTGGCGGAAGATGAAAAGGCGTGCGTGGCTCCAAGGGACCTTGTCGGCCTCAGGGGACACTAGCAAGACAGAAGAAGAGGCTGCCCAGGCCCTGCAGGATCACTGGAGTACTATCTTTGCTGCTACTGAGGACGACGAGTCCCTCTGGCCCGAGCTGCTTAACTTTGTGCCGAAGTTGCCTGTGGTCCCTGAGGAGATTGAGGAAGAGGACTTAATTGGACACGGGTGGATGATGAGTGAGTTTGAGTGGCAAATGATGATTCTGGGGAGGAAAGACAGCATGCCTGGGGAGGATGGGATCCCGTACTCGGCCTGGAGGGCCCGTGCTGCTGGTGAACTTCTTTACGAATGCTACCAAGCTTTCATCCGTAACCCTCGGGCTGGTCTTCCCGAGGATATGAAACGGAGTCTCATGGTTTTCTTACCCAAAAAGATTGCGGAGGCGGAGGTAGGGGAGGGAGTTTATCGTGAACCCGCTAATACTCGTTCACTAAGCATGACAAATACGGATGCCAAGATTTTCTCGGCATCCATGGCTATGATTCTCACGCGCATGGTTGCGCGGCACTGTCTCCTCCAGCCTCCAGAAGTGTTTCCGTGGCCGCGACATGCTCGCGAATGTGATGGAGGCTGAGAGTTTCCTTCTTGAGTGCCACCTTCGTGATAGATATACGAGTGGGCTCGTCCTGACGGACTTTGAATCCGCCTTCCCCTCGATTAAGGTCTCCTGGGTCCTCCGCGTACTGGCTTCCATGGGTGTCCCGTCTGCTGTTATTTTGTTCTTCCAGGCTCTTTATCAAGATAATTCTGCGATTATTTATATCTATGGGAGGATGTTTGGTTCTTTCTCGATTGGGAGAGGAGTTGGGCAAGGCGACCCGAGCTCGATGCTTCTATTTATTCTGGCCGTTGAACCTGTACTAGCACGGGTGAGAGCTAAGCTTCCATCGCAGCTGACTTTGACTCTCGCGTATGCCGACGATTTTTGTTTCGGCCTCCGCTGTATCTTCGATGGCATCGAGCCGTTGTTCAAGCAAGTATTTGCAGTTGCTGCACGGCGCGATAGGCCTGGCTCTCAATTTCCCGAAGTGCCAGATTCTGCTAGTTTACGAACGTCTCAAAGACCCTCTTCGTGATTTCCTGGTGGACCTGGGACCTCTCTATCAGCGGGTCGAAATTACCATGTGTCTGAAGTACCTTGGGGTCTGGATTGGTCTTGGGGCGGAGGAAGTGGCACTCACGGCATCCATTATTAAGCTCAAAAAGCGGACGCGTGGGATTCGTGATCTGGGTCTTGGCTTGGCCCAATCCATTGTTTTATTCAAAGCGTTTTGCGTCTCTTTATTGTCCTTCCTTATGCAGCTGCACCGTCCCACTCGTGATCTTGACAAAGCTTATCAATCCTGTGTCCGTCTCCTCCCTGCTGGCCCTAACAATGCACTATCTTATGACATGTGTACCCACCTCTGTGTTTATGGATTCCGTATTGAGTTCCCTCGGCTCTCGCTCGTGGCGGACGCTACTCGGGCGAGATACATTGCACGGTGTGATGAGCTGCCTCGGATCCGAGGACAGGTCGCTCAGATTTTTGAAGACGATGACTGGTGCCCATATCGGCAGCGGCGAGGCTGGTACGTGAATAGTTTCCTCACTCACTTGTTCACCTTCCAGGACGAAGTTGCATCTCACGGCTTCCAGATACTGTATGAGCGTAAGGATGTACAGAAGCAGTACACGCGTGCGCTGAGGCGCTTCCACTGTCCCTCTGTCTCCCCACATGAAGCTCTCCTTCGGCGTGCATGTGCGTGGATCCCTGAGGTCTCCCTGTCAGACATCGTCTGGGTTTGCAAAGTCATCAAAGCCCTGGCCCGTCAGTCAAGTCCCTACATCCCGTTGGCCAACCTTCGTATGCTCTCCAGGTGTGTTTGCACTAGTGCTCGATTTCATGCTCCCCCTCGAGGCTGTCTTCTTGGGTGCCCTAGTTCTCCGACCTCTCCGACCGACCTAGATGACATGCACCACTACCTCGTGTGCCCCAGGCTCCAGCAGTTGTTCTCGCATTGGATGGGCTTTTGGGCTCCCTGTTCCTCTGGGTCTCCTGAGGGTTCGCCCTGGCTCCACCTCTACCTCCTTTTTTCGTGGGATGGGTCCTGACCAGCGTCTTTTAAGTTCTATGCTTTGTGACGCCTTTCTCAGTATGCACTCTTCTGTTAGATACCGTCTTCCTGGCACTCCGCAGCAGCAATTCGAAGCAAGGCTCCGAATACAATCGAGGAGGCACCGTGCTTGTCGCCGTGTGTGGCAGGCGCTTAACCTTGAACATTTGGGGGGAAGGGGCCTTTTTTTTTCAAAAAAAAAAAAATCTTTCAAACACGTATGGGAGATCCATGAATTTTGCCTCTTGGGGCTCTCGTGGGAAAGCTCCTGGAGGCCTCTTAGGGGCGCTTTGCAGGCCTCTTGGGCCGTCTGGAGGCCGTCAAGGCGTCTTGGACAGATCGTTCGGCGATTCGGGGTTCTCTTGGACTGTCTTCGGGGCCTCTTGGGGCACTCTTGGCCCATCTTGGGGCTTTTCTGGGCTCCAGAATTCCCAGGGGGGCGTCGTATCTGACCCCCCCCAACCCCGCACCCTGAAACATAACGGATCGTTACCTTCATGCGCGATGTTTCCACACGAAGCATGCGACCATCATGATAACCATCCCCATCATGGGACACTTTTGTTCGATAGCGGGGTCCATTATTCCCATTCCCAGATCTCCCGCCCAATGAAGTCTTGCAAACACCTCCTCCGAGGAATTTCATCATATCCCACCTCGAAAACGCATGCCCGCGCCTTGCTGCGCCGATGCAAGACCGCCAGTAGAGCCCCAGCCAAGGGTAACGCACAAGGAAGTATCGAGCGACAGGATTGCCTTGGTGGGGATGGGGGCTGTCGGCGGCGAGGCAAGGACTTGGTCCTGAATGCGAAGGGAGGAAGTCTCGAGCAGGGCCGCTGTTGTTGCTGG
>CAUYUJ010014354.1:235279-260279 GCA_963575745.1 Prorocentrum cordatum | reverse complement strand
TCATACTCAGACTTACTCACACTCAGACATACTCATACACAGACTTACTCACACAGACTTACTCACACCCAGACGTACTCATACACAGACTCACTCATACCCAGACTTACTCATACACAGTATTAGTCATACTCAGACTTCGCTTGGAGAGCAGATTGTGAGGATGTCTCAGGCGGGGCGCTGGTTTCAGCACCCCTAAGGGGAGCCGCCAGGGGTGTTTGCACGGGCTCGTTCGCGGCCATTTTGTGGGGATGTCTCAGGCGGTTTGCTTGTTTCTGGGCCCAACATCCTTCGCTTGGAGAGCAGATTGTGAGGATGTCTCAGGCGGGGCGCTGGTTTCAGCACCCCTAAGGGGAGCCAGGGGTGTTTGCACGGGCTCGTTCGCGGCCATTTTGTGGGGATTTCTCAGGCGGTTTGCTTGTTTCTGGGCCCAACATCCTTCGCGTTCGGAGCAGATGTGGAGGATGTCTCGAGCGAGGCGCTCATTTTCACCCCCCAGGTGGGCCAGATTTTGAGGATGTCTCGATCGGTTTGCTTGTTTTGGTGGCCAGGCTCGTGGCCCTAAGGGGAGCCGCCAGGGGTGGTTGCACGGGCTCGTTCGCGGCCATTTTGTGGGGATGTCTCAGGCGGTTTGCTTGTTTCTGGGCCCAACATCCTTCGCTTTCGGAGCAGATTTGGAGGATGTCTCGAGCGAGGCGCTCATTTTCACCCCCCAGGTGGGCCAGATGTTGAGGATGTCTCGATCGGTTTGCTTGTTTTGGTGGCCAGGCTCGTGGCCCTAAGGGGAGCCGCCAGGGGTGTTTGCACGGGCTCGTTCGCGGCCATTTTGTAGGGATGTCTCATGCGGTTTGCTTGTTTCTGGGCCCAACATCCTTCGTTTTCGGAGCAGATTTGAATGATGTCTCGAGCGAGGCGCTCATTTTCACCCCCCCCAGGTGGGCCAGATTTTGAGGATGTCTCGATCGGTTTGCTTGTTTTGGTGGCCAGGCTCGTGGGCGCAGGTTCTTCTCAGGATGCCACAGGAGGCTCCAACAGGCTCCAGGAGGCCCCAGGAGACCACATGAGGTCCCAGGAGGCATCAGGAGGCCACAGAAAAAACTCAAGCGGCCACAGGATGTCCCAAGAGGCTCCAGGAGGCCCCAGGAAGCTCCAGACGGCCTCAGGAAACCACAGGAGGCCCCATGAGGCAACAGGAAGCGCCAGGAGGCCTCGGAAGGCAACAGGAGGCCTCGAGAGGCCCCAGGAGCAGGAGGCCTCAGAAGGCAACAGGAGTGGCTCCAATCCCATGTGTTTTACGTATGCTCCTATCGATTGGGCCTTACCTGGAGCACGATGTTTTGATGTTCTACGTATGTTTCTATAGATGGTCCTTCTCCTGTGTACACAATCCTAAATGTATTATTCATGTTCCGATATATTGGGCCTCTCCTGGGGCACGAGTCCTTGGTGTTTTATGCGTGTTCCTATAGATTGCCCTTCTCCTGTGGCTCTAATCCCTCCGTAGCCATTTTGGCTCAAGACCCAATGCTTGGGGGGCTGCAAGCCTCCTGGCAAACACGGGATAGCTCTGTTTCCCGAGCTCGACCTTCAGCGGCGCGCGCGGCTCCCCTCGTTTTGGCACTTATAACACTGAGTGTGTCTCGGCCATGGCACCCCAGTGGCAGTGCGCTTGTGGTGAGTACCACGCCGCCGACCGCACTCGGTGCTCGAAGGCGGGGTGCGGAGGAATGCGACCTCGCTTCCCTCGCGGAGCAGGGCAGCCCTGGCACCAGCCGTGGCAGCTCCGTCAGCCTCCGTCTCGGGGCAAGTGGGCCGACGCGCCGCCGAGCAACCAGTGGGGGCACAACGGCAAGCTCTTCAAGGGCAAGAGTGCTGGCGGAGACAAGAGTTCCTCTGGTACCACCCTCAGTGCGGAGGAGGTCAAGGTCTGGGCCACCTTCACGCAGGAGACGTGGGACGCGACAAAGCACACCCTCACGCAGTCCTCGCGGGGTAAGGTGGATGCTGCTCGCCGGGCCCATGCTCTCGGCCTGGTGGGGAAGTCGGCGCCCCAGAAGGTGGACGGGCTGGCTCGACAGCTTGCAGACGCCCAGGATCGGCTTAAGCGTGAGACTGAGGTGGCTCGCAAGGCGCTGGAGCAGGTGCACGCCTCCAAGGAGATCATCGCGCAGCTGCAGCAAGAGCTCGCGGAGGCCAAGCGTGAGGCAGCCGCGCTCTACGGCGGAGGCATCAGCCCTGATGCAATCAAGGAGAAGCTCGGCTCGCTCAACACCGACGGGGTCTCAGGCCAGGACCTCCTCGAGCAGCTGTCCAAGATGGTCAACGAGCTCGCTGAGGAGGCGAAGGCAGCTCGCCCGCAGGGAGGGGCGCCCGCTGCTGCAGGTGGAGCAGCGCCTGGCCCCGAGCCAGCTGCAGCTCAGCCTGGCGGAGCAGGGGCCGCAGGGGCGCCAGCAGCGGGGGCGACGCCTGCCGAGAGCGGCGTCGACTTCGACGACTTCCTGGGCGAAGAAGATCCTGGGGGGCTTCTTGGCGGCTGCGGCGACGACGACGAGCAGCGCAAGAGGATCCGCGATGCCCTGGAGGTCCTGCGTTCTGTCAAGAAGCCGCGGACCTCAGGGTAGCTACCCTAGCGGGCGATGGTGGACAGCTCTCTCCATCAACGTCAACGCTTACAGCAGGTTCGAGAGCATCCTCGGCTACGACAGTCTCAGGAGCTGCGACCTCATCGCAGTCCAGGAGACGCACCTGTCCCAGGAGAGGTGCTACGAGGTCACCGACAAGCTGCAGAGGCTGGGATGGCATGCGGTGGCCACCCCTGCTACCGACGTCTTTGCGGGACACGCAGGGCACGGTGGTCTCCTGCAGTTGGCTCCGAGGTCTTCGGGCCATGGCGAGTTCGAGGCGGGGCAGCCGACAGTGCTCACGCCAGGCCGCGCGGCAGTCGCGCATGTGGCGGGTCCCTTTCCTGGGGGCCTGGCATGGATCAACGTCTACTTGAAGGTTGGCGAAGGCCCCTCGGCCTACAACCTCGGCGTCCTCGACGGCATCGCGATGGCGATTCGGGCCATCGGCAAGCCCTTCGTGATCGCGGGGGACTTCAATATGGAGCCTCACGAGCTGCAGTGCTCAGGCTTCCTTGAGCGCGTCGGAGGCAGAGTGGTTTCACCAACGGACGGCACCATCAGGCCGTCTGGCAGAGTGATTGACTACTTCGTCATCTCCCACGTGATCTCCGAAGCACATGCAGAGATCAAGCTTGGATGGGATATTGCGCCACACTTCCCTGTTGAGCTCAAGTTCAACGCTAGCTCAGTCAACAGGTACATGCAGGTCATGAAGGTGCCGAAGAAGTTCCCGTACCCTTTACCCAAGGCGTGCTGCACCGAGGACCACTCCCAGAGGTGGGCGGAGGCGCGCGGCCGCATGGCGGTGTCGCCCTCGCTGGACGGCATGTGGCAGATCTTCATCCATTGCGCGGAGCGTTACTTGCTGGATGCCATTGGCCTCAAGCGCGCGTACTACGAGTTTGCTGGACGAGAGCGGCGCCCCTGGCTGGCACTGGTCAAAGTGCTGAAACCAACGGCGCCCAGGCTGCCAAGGGTGGCCATCACCACGTCATGGTGCAAGAGCGTGGCCATCGCGCTCAAGGATGCCGCTCAGACTGACCTCGAGCTGAAAAGGCACACGGCGCTGAAGGCGCTTGATCGCTTGTGCAGTGCGCAGCCTGACTTCGAGTCCGACACCAGGCAGGAGACGGCGCAGGCCCACGTCACCTTGCTGGGCTTTGCGCAGGCGGCGCAGTCCATGGATCTGCCCCAGCTGCAGGTAGCGAGCTTCATCGCCGCCACCATGGCGGACAAGCTGGTGCAGCGGGACGCGGACAAGGC
The DNA here is from genome assembly GCA_963575745.1 of Prorocentrum cordatum. NCBI lineage: Eukaryota > Dinophyceae > Prorocentrales > Prorocentraceae > Prorocentrum > Prorocentrum cordatum. The sequence continues at coordinate 256,392 of CAUYUJ010014354.1, read as the reverse complement.
GAAGGCCTGCTTCGCGGACTGGGTCGCCGAGAACCACGCTCGAGGTACGGGGGCCCTCCACTCCTGGACCAAACCTCCGCAGGGCTGGCAAGCCAGGATCACTGGTGGCCCAGGGAGCGAGCCTCGTACGCTTTCCCAGACAGTCCAAGCCCTGGTGAAGGAGTGGTCAGGGTACTGGGGAGTAGGGGCCCCCACGCCGCTGGGGAGTGAGCTCGCACTGGAGCCGCTCGAGTGGCCACACGATCTCGGTGAGCGACCTGCCCGACCGACGGTGAGCGAGATCAGGGAGGTCATCGCCACTTTCAGGGACTCCAGCGGCTCATCGTTCGACGCGCTGCGACCGCGCGAGCTGGGCGTGCTCGACGACGCTGGGATCGAGGCGCTCATCGACCTGCTGGTCGCCATCGAGCTGCAGTGCGACTGGCCCGCGTTCATCACCAAGATGGCCTTCATCCCCAAGTCGGACGGGGGGCTCCGCCCAATTGCGCTACTGGGGGCGGTGGTACGCATACACGGCAGGCTCCGCAGGCGCATCGCGAAGGACTGGGAGGCGGCGCACGACAGAGACTACTGGTGGGCCAGCTCAGGCAAGAGCTGCGACAGGGCTGTGTGGCAGCAGCAGGCGCGGGCAGAATGGGTCCAGATGATGGGCGAGCTGAACAGAGGCCAGGACTGGGCCTCGGCGTCAGTCATGATGGACCTGTGGAAGGCTTTCGAGCAGATCCTGCACGGCAACCTGCAGAAGGCGTGCAGGCAGCACGATTTCCCGCTGTGGCTGGCCAAGCTGCAGATCTCCCTCTATCGGCTTCCCAGGGTCATCAGCCTGGAGTCGTGCTGCTCTGACGAGCTTGTGGTAACGCAGACGGTCTTGGCTGGGGATGCATTTGCCACCACGTTCATGAAGGTCATGCTTCTGACGCCGCTCGACGAGATGAAGGCGGCCTGCCCCGCGGTGGTACCTGCTGTCGTGGTCGACGACGTGGTGCTGCAGCGCTGGGGTGGCCTGAAGCGAGTGGCCAAGGACCTCACCATGGCCGCGAAGGCAGTGGCGAAGGGGTTGGCGAAGGTTCACCTGTCCATTGCCGCCAAGAAGTCGCGCGTGCTGGCCAGCAGCAGAGGCCTTAGGGCCACTCTCCAGAGGCACCTGGGCTCGACCACTGGGGCCATCGGTGTCAGAGAAGTGCGCAACCTCGGCATCGACTACACTGAGGGCGGCAGGCGGTCCAGCGTCGTCAGGCGGCACCGCATCACGCAGAACAGACTCCGCCTTCCTCGGATCCGACGGCTCCTGGGTCTACGCAGAGGAAGGGCCACAGCGGCTAAGATCGTATCGACTGGGCTGGCTCCCAGTCTCTTCTACGGGATCAACTGCACGGGGCTCAACAATACGGAGCTGCAGCAGGCGCGTAGCATTGTGCGGCACGCCATTGAGCCGAATCCCCATGGGAAGTCGCTCACGGCGTGCTTGCTGGTGGGGGGCTCTCCCACCATCGACCCTCTCTTTGCAGCTACGCTGGCGCCCTGCTTCACGCTGGCGCGCGCTGTGTGGGAGAAGTGGGTGCCGTTGGCGCAGCTCATGCCCGCTTTCGAGTGGGCAGCGAGGTCAACTACTTGCTGGGCAGACGTACGCGGGCCGCTTGGCGCAGTGGTCATGTCCCTGAGGAGGATCGGCTACGACCCCAGGGCGCTCGATTGCATCGTCAGGCCGAACGGCGCGATCATCAACCTACTGGAGGTCTCCCCGTGGTATGCCAAGCAGTGCATCACGATGGGCGTGAAGGCGTGGCAGATGAAGCTCTTGGCAGACGGCACGCACGCTGACGTTCGCAGTGGCATCTTCGTCTCGCAGTTGCGGCGGTGGTTTGCCAAGGGTGTTGGAAGCTCCAGCCTGGCCAAAGGCTGGGAACCTCTCAACTGCAGCCAGCGAGGTTACGCGCGCTCGGTCTTCGTCCTCGGGCAGTGGCCGAACAGCAGGAGGTACCACGGTGCTCCGCGGCTCTCGCATGCGCCGTATTGCCAGCTGCACCCAGAGCAGCCTGGCACTCTCTGGCACAGGCACACCGCCTGCCAGGACAGCTGGCCGAGTTTGACGCTGCCAGCCGAGATCAGCAAGCTCGTCCCCTTCAGCACCAGCGTGACCATCACTACGCTCCTGGAGAGGCTGGTCCTGCCCGAGCCCCTACACGAGTGGCGCCCGCCTGGAGACGACCTCCTCGCGCACGTGCAGTGGCTCAAGGGCGGCGACGGTTTCCCGTTTTCCAACACCACGGTCTACTCCGACGGAGCGGTCTACGACGCTGGGACATCGCTGGCGGTGGGGGCTTGCGGAATGGTGCAGCTGCCCGACGGCGGTGACGACTGGGACCCTGGACCTGAGTCGGCCGTTAAGGCGCTAGGCACTCCCCTGCCTGGGCCGTTGCAGTCCATCGACGGGGCCGAGCTCTTGGGGTGCTTGGTGCTCCTCCGCCACAGCCTGCCCCCGATCACCGCGGCCTTCGACGCCACGTACGTGACAAAGGGCTTGACGGCGAGGGGCGAAGCCGGCACCGCCAAGGCGACTTCTGCCTGGGGGTGCATCTGGAGGCGGGTCTGGGCGGCGCTTGACGACTTCGGCGGCGTTGGGCCCCAGGGGCTCACGATCCAGAAGGTGAAGGCGCACGCCTCTGCGGCCATGGTTCAGAGAGGAGACATCACGGCCCGCGACAGGCGTGGCAACTGGGAGGCCGACCGTGCTGCAAAGGCAGTCGCTGCCGCAGTGAGGGCACCGCTCGTGCTGCGTGAAGCCTGGCAACGGCGGTCTCTCACGCTGGACGGGGTCGCGCACTGGGTCGCGCGCGCTGGGTGTGAGGCGGCTGACCTGAAGCTGGACATCGACCCGAACTGTAAGCCTATTCACAAAGGGCCGCCTCTCAGCGTCACCAGGCACGACGTGGTCAAGGTGGCTGGCGACGGTGTGCACTGCAGGGCCTGCCTCAAGACGGCCTACACCGACCTCAGCATCAAGAGGCTGCTCAAGGACCCATGCGTTGGCAAGCCGTTCGCGCCCGTGGCAAGCGGCGCGAGGCGCAAGCCAGCTGCTTCGGCCCTGGCGTCTGCAGGCGCGGTGGCGGTGGCGCTGGCAGCGGCGCACAGGCTTGAGCAGGAGGCCCAGAGCACGCAGGACGACGAGATTGTGGTGTCCTCCGAGCCAGAGGCCCAGCAGATGGCGCCGAGCCCCGTCGCTGCCGCTCGTGAGCCTCCAGCTGAGGCGGCAGCGGCAGGCGGAGGCAGCAGCAGTAGCAGCGGCCAGGACCTCTCGCCTGGCGCCGCCCTCATGCACGCAGTGGGCGCCGCCCGCGCCGCGCGCGAGCAGCCAGCAGAGGCGTCAGCGGCTGGCGGGGGCAGCAGCAGCAGCAGCAGCGGCCAGGACCTCTCGCCTGGAGCTGCTCTCATACGTGCGGTGGCCGCCGCCCGCGCAGCTCGCGAGGCTCAGGGCGCCCTGCGCGCGGGCCCCGCTGGCGGCCGGGTGGACGCGGGCCCCACGGTCGCCCAGGACGCCATGGAGGTGGGCGAGCCTGGGGGATCAGGCACCCAGGAAGCCGAAGGAGTGGGCCATGCGCTCCTCAGCATCAACGGCTTCAGGATCTGCACGCGCTGCAAGGCGTACGCCAAGGAGATCAATGGCAAGCACAAGACGCTCGGCAAGACGTGCGTCGCAGCCTCAGGCAATGCGCTGCGCCTGCGCAACCTGAAGGTCGCTAACATCAGGGCGGGCTTGGACCCAAAGACGGGCAAGCGCCTGAGTGATTGAGTTGGGGAGTGCCTTCGGTGGTCTGAGCCTGTTCAGGCTCGGCACGGGGTGGATGGTGGCTCGTGCGGCTGCCTCACCTGACGGCGCATGCCCGTGCAGCGCGGCGTGCGCGCTGCTTTCGGAGGCCGCTGTTTGCGGGCCTCTTCGCCGCATTTGCGGCTCGCCATTTTGGCGGCAGGATCGGTTCGTGCTGCACGGGCTGCCTTGTCATTAAAAGAAAAGTGGCTCTAATCCGCAATGTTTTATGTACGTCTGTTGCTATAGATTGCGCCTCTCCTGGGGCACGAGACCTTCCTAGGAGGTCCCAGGAGGTCCCAAGAGGCCCCTGGAGACCCCAGGAAGCCCCAGTAGGTTTCAGGAGGCCCAGGAGGCCCCAGGCTCATGCACAGAGACGCGCTTGTACTATTGAGGCTCATTCGCACTCCAATTCATTCGCAGTAAGATTGATGTCCAGACCGTCATAACTGAAGCCCGTTAATATTCGAAACCTCTTGCGCCTAGACATTCACGGCGGACGGGTCCATGCGAGTAGATGCACATATGGGGAGCTCCACGCAGTGAATCATTTATCAGGTTTCGTGCCCCTCCCACCCCTCCAGGGAGGCCCCGCCTGAGCGAGCAGGGCATTCGCACACCATGATATTCATCAGGTTTCCTGCCCCACCCATCCCTCCAGGGAGGCCCCGCCTGAGCGAGCAGGGTATTCGCATACCATGCTATTTATCAGGTTTCGTGCCCCTCCCACCCCTCCAGGGAGGCCCCACCAGAGCGGGAAGGGTGTTCGCACACCATGTTATTTATCCGGTATCCTGCCCATCCCACCCCTCCAGGGAGGCCCCGCCTGAGCGAGCAGGGCATTCGCACACCATGTTATTTACAAGTTTTCGTGCCTCTCCCACCCCTCCAGGGAGGCCCAGCCTGAGCAAGCAAGGTATTCGCACACCATGTTATTTATCAGGTTTGGTGCCCCTCCCACCTCTCCAGGGAGGCCCCGCCTGAGCGAGCAAGGTATTCGCACACCATGTTATTTATCAGGTTTCGTGCCCCTCCCACCCCTCCAGGGAGGCCCCGCCTGAGCGAGCAGGGTATTCGCACACCATATTATTTATCAGGTGTCGTGCCCCTCCCACCCCTCCAGGGAGGCCCCGCCTGAGCGAGCCGGGTATTCGCACACCATGATATGTATCAGGTTTCGTGCCCCTCCCACCCCTCCAGGGAGGGCCCGCCTGAGCAAGCAAGGTATTCGCACACCATGTTATTTATCAGGTTTGGTGCCCCTCCCACCTCTCCAGGGAGGCCCCGCCTGAGCGAGCAGGGTATTCGCACACCATGTTATTCATCAGGTTTCGTGCCCCTTCCCACCCCTCCAGGGAGGCCCCGCCTGAGCGAGCAGGGTATTCGCACACCATGTTATTTATCAGGTTTCGTGCCCCTCCCACCCCTCCAGGGAGGCCCCGCCTGAGCGAGCAGGGTATTCGCACACCATGTTATTTATCAGGTTTCGTGCCCCTCCCACCCCTCCAGGGAGGCCCCGCCTGAGCGAGGCAGGGTATTCGCACACCATGTTATTTATCAGGTTTCGTGCCCCTCCCACCCCTCCAGGGAGGCCCCGCCTGAGCGAGCAGGGTATTCGCACACCATGTTATTTATCAGGTTTCGTGCCCCTCCCACCCCTCCAGGGGGCCCCGCCTGAGCGAGCAGGGTATTCGCACACCATATTATTTATCAGGTTTCGTGCCCCTCCCACCTCTCCAGGGAGGCCCCGCCTGAGCGAGCAGGGTATTCGCGCACCATATTATTTATCAGGTTTCATGCCCCTGCCACCCCTCCAGGGAGGCCCCACCAGAGCGGGCAGGGCATCCGCACACCATGATATTTATTAGGTTTCCTGCCACACCCATCCCTCCAGGGAGGCCCCGCCTGAGCGAGCAGGGTATTCGCACACCATGTTATTTATAAGGTTTCGTGCCCCTCCCACCCCTCCAGGGAGGCCCCGCCTGAGCGGGAAGGGTGTTCGCACACCATGTTATTTATAAGGTTTCGTGCCCCTCCCGCCCATCCAGGGAGGCCCCGCCTGAGCAAGCAGAGTATTCGCACACCATGTTATTTATAAGTTTTCGAGCCTTTCCCACCCCCTCCAGGGAGGCCTCGCCTGAGCAAGCAGATTATTCGCACACCATGTTATTTATTTGGTTTCGTGCCCCTCCCACCCCAGGGAGGCCCCGCCTGAGCGAGCAGGGTAATCGCACACCATGTTATTTATCTGGTTTCGTGCCCCTCCCACCCCTCCAGGGAGGCCCCACAAGAGCGGGCAGGGTACACACCATATTATTTATCAGGTTTCGTGCCCCTCCACCCCTCCAGGGAGGCCCCACCAGAGCGGGCAGGGTATCCGCACAGCATGTTATTTATCAGGTTTCGCGCCCCTCCCAACATTCCAGGGAGGCCCCGCCAGAGCGGGCAGGGTATTCGCACACCATATGGTTTATCAGGTTTCATGCCCCTGCCACCCCTCCAGGGAGGCCCCGCCTGAGCGGGCAGGGCATTCGCACGCCATAGTTTATTATTAGATTTCGTGCCGTTCCCGCCCCTTCCAGGGAGGCCCCACCAGAGCGGGCAGGGTATTCGCACACCATGTTATTTATCAGGTGTCGTGCCCCTCCCACCCCTCCAGGGAGGCCCCACCAGAGCAGGCAGGGTATTCGCACACACTATTATTCATCAGGTTTCGTGCCCCTCCCACCCCTCCAGGGAGGCCCCACCAGAGCGCAGACAAGAATCAATGGAACCCCGTAACATCTTTATGTGGGGAATTCCGTTCGCCTAATTTTCTTCTTCTCAAGTATGCGCTAACAGAACAGTTTACTGTATTCGACGGGCCAAATGCACGCCATATGATCGCCAACTCTCCTGTAAACCACTGGAGACTTCAACGAAACGAAGGGGATGAGAACGGGATCGCGGGCATCATCGATGACATGCCTAGAAAAGTGTTCGTTCCCATGCACACGCTTTGTAATCCGAATCGGAACTAAGCTCTGCGGCGGATCGCCGTCGCATTTCACGTGGAACCACACTTGGACTGCAACGTGGCCACGATCGCGCCCCACCAACACTATGTCACCACGTTTGAGTTTTCTTCCATGCTCGGTGTGCGCTTCAATGGTCGAGACTGCTGCATGCGTGCCTGGCCGCAGCTGCTGCAAGACACTCAGCAAACGTTCGCTTGCAGCTGTGGCGCATTCGAACTCGCACTCCAGTGACAACCCGCGGATGCTCTGTATATCATGCATGTGCTGAGCCGTGAGCTGGATCAGTACAGCCTTCCCGGGCCTCGTCTTGCACAGGTGGTCTTTTGCAACTATGTTGGCATGTTTATGTTTCCGCTCTTGGGCAAAACCTGATGAAGCACCATGCTTCTCAAACATATCAGCCAAGTGGATAGCCGTGTGATGTTTATTCACCCAATAGTTGGCACCATATGCGCGCTGGTGAAGCTTCAAATGTTTCAACACTGCTGACTCAACATCGTTGCGTGTGCATGGCAATCGCCTCGACGCGCAGAGAATAACATCCACGGCGTCACATGACGCCAGCATGCTTGCTATCTGGTCTGCGACTGCATCGCATGATGGTGCATTGACAATGACTTGCCTGATGTATAGAGCCAGCACGGGAATCGCAGATAGCTCTTTCGAGGCACTCGCCTGGAAGTCTCCCGTTTCCAAGACTGTTGCAGCAGAGTGGCGTTTAGATGGCCGCGCCCACTTCGTTAAGTAGTCGTGGAGGTCGTCGGCGCTGCACAGCCTCTTGAAATCTTTGTTGCCCAGACTTCCCGATCTAAAATGCCACTAACGAAATATACGTGCATCCAATCGAAGTAAAAGAATGTCATCACCAAGTATCCAAGAAACGGGCCCAGTGCGACATGCATTCGATGGAAATTCCAACTTTTCACCTGCGTGACAGATGTGCATTGCGCGTCTGTGAGCTCGTCTCGCTGGTACCTCTCCAAATCAGGGCGCAACCGCTCCAAGATCGCGACGACTGTCGCGACGGTGGTGTATGCGGGTTTGCTTTTGCCAGGACGGGGATCATCAGCGCATGTCCCCGAACTGTCGAATTGTGTGTAGCCGAATTTCTTGTTAAGGACGTTCATGCACATTGCGCAGGGCTTAGAACCAGCGTGCCCCTTGTTCATATGAAGCCCCCATCAGTGCCTCCTCGTCTCCTATAACATTCGCCAATATCGCAGCTACCGTTGTCCATGTTGCTGCGTCGCCCGACGCAGATACATCGAGCGCAACCCCCGTTGTCTCAAAGTTAGCGCCACCGATCTATCAAAACAAAGCTCGCTGAGCATCATGCGGATAGATTGCCCGATGCCCCCCGGGCATATCTTTCACCTTGGCAGTGCGCGCGGCGTTGAGGGTGAAACATAGATCTTCGCTGTGCAAGTGTTCGTCGAATTCGGCAAAAGACCCGTACACAGCATGCGTACCACGGTAGTCTTTGCCCTTCGCGAGAGGATCGCGCTGCGATATACCGTGGAAGTAAAGCATTAGTTTCCAATACACAGCTAAATAACATGGCTGGTTTTGCAAGTGGCAGCACGTCGATGACCTGAACGGCCTGCTTTCCCTGCGTGTGGCGCGCAAGAACCCCCTGGGCTACGCGCGCAATTCTCAAATGTGCCCCCATCGTTCTCGCCGCCAAAAGGCATCTGCATGCCATTCAATATACGGCCATATGTGTTACGATCATCGACCGCATGTTTGTCATATGCCTTCTATCGGGACCCCCGAGAGACAGCGCCTGGCAACCCATTGTCGCGAACGTAAGTGAGCACGTGAGACAATGTTGCCTGGGAAACATACGGGCCGCGGTGGACCTCAATTAATGCTTCGGAGCGTGTTCGGGGCCGCTTCGGCCGCTGACCCGACGCCATGCCAGCCAAAATGCTTACTGGCTGCAGCGAGATGCGATGACCGCAAAGCAATCGACGCGACTGAGACAGGACGCGACGATCGCACCGCATTTGTTTTACACCACCGAGTCACAAGCGAACCCATCGCTGCAGCAACAAACGATGATATGTGCGGCGCCAGCCGCGGCGGGGCGCTTGCGCGCGGCCGCCGCCGCGGCCGCCGCCGCGGCCGCCGCCTTCGCCTTGGCGGCGAGAAGCTTGCGCAGGGCGCCCCCCTCGTCGCTCAGGTTGGCATCGAGCTTTTCGCCATCAACTGCTGGCTCGGTCTTCGCCGACTTGCCGAGCGTTGGCTCCTCGCGAGGCGGAAGCTTCGCCTTTGGTGGCTCCAGAGGGCAGTCCCCTGAAGACGCCTCTGTGCGCGCCCCTGTAGACGCTCCTGCGCGCCCAGCTGCGCGCCCTCCATGGAGTGCCACATTGGCGAAGAGCGCCGCGGCCAGCAGCCCCCCGACCATGTCCTGGTACATTGGCATCTGCCCACCAACCGTCACATCTGGCATCGCGACCTTGGCGTGGGGGGGCGCGACGGGCTCAGCGGTGGTAGCCCTCCTGGTCTTGCCGGGAGGCCCTCGCACGAACCCGGGCCCGTCGGCGCCCATCTCTTCCACGCATGGGCCTTCGGCGTTGTCTTGCGCCTCTCCCCGCCATGCCTCGCCATGCATCTGGCCGGTGGTGTCGTAGTCCCAGATTTTCCTGCGCCCGCGTTTAGCCCGCGCTTTCGCAGAAGCAGGTGCGCCCAACTTCTCCTTCGCATCCTTCAATACTTGCATCCACGCATCTGCATTGTCACATTTCCCAACGGCATGTGCCACCACTGCCGCGACTCGCGCTGTATTTTTTTCCAGATATGCGTGCAAATTCGCGCGGCACGGTTGACCACAATGTTTGCGCATGCTTTCTCGGATGAGTCCTCCCTTCAACTTAGCGAGCTCAGTCGTTGTGAGGCATGTAGAGAAGACGGCTACCTCCTGTCACTTCTTAGAACCGCTGGTGTATCCCAGCAGGCCAGTCGGCCGAACAAAGCTGGGCAAGCCTTCGCGAGCTCCATTGTGCCAGCGCGTTGTCTCGAATGGAATTCGCGAGGAGCGGCGCGTCATCGGTGCTCAAGTTTTCCAGATTGTCCACTTTGAGGGGGAACTTGTCAAATTGAGATTTGGCCGCTGCGGTGGGGTCCAACCCACGGCTTACCTGAGTTTGCAGCCATTCGTGCATGTGGTTTATCTCGGCGATGAGGTTTGGCACGGACGTCATTGCGCAGCAGACGCAAGTCGGTGGCGCGACAGATCGCGACGTGGCAAGTGGATATCGCGAGCGTCAGACTCGCGAGCCAAATGGGGCACGGATAAGATGCCAACTTCAACATCACGTGCACGTGCAGGGCGGCCCGACCGCGGTGGGGGATGCATGGGGGGGCAACAATGTTACAGCCCCCCGCGCCATCGCCAATCACCCTCATCCGCGCATCCCCCCCCCCGCTTCGCTGTCGTCGTTGCCGCTATGCGGCCAGGCCGCAAGCCAAAAGCGGGATCGTATGCAATCATGTGCACGATGTCAAATGCAACAGGTGAAGGACAGTTCGCCACGCGAGGCACGGTTTTACAGCTTGCATTTCTAATGCGCGATCCGGCTCGGGATCAGGCCACGCCCATGGACCTCGCATGCTCAAGCCATGCGACTGCGACGCTGTGCGACTCGAGCGCAGCCTCACGGTCAAGAATTGAGTTCGCCCGCTCGTCCTTCGCCTTGAGGAACTTGGCGTAGTCGACATCTGCCTGTTGAGGCTGCTGGGGGTCAGGGTGGGAGATGGGCGCGGCATGGGGCGGGAAACTTATCAATGCGTTATTAACCACATGCCTTCTTGGCCACTGTATTCACACAGGAGCGAGTCGACGCCACATCCTTTTTTCGCAGCCTTGACGACCTTTTTTTTCTGGCGAACCCGCTCCCCACGCTCCACCCTAATCCCATCACGAACCTGTGCCTCCATCGCCTTCTGCTTGGTGGACTTCGCCATTGCAACCAGCGCAGTTTACGTGCAAGAGCCTTCGCGCACACACACGCACACCTTGGCCAAATTGCTTACGAACGGCTCGATCGCCGCCGTGGCGCTTCCCAATCGACCCCACAGGCGTGGAACCCCGCATGTGCGTGGCTTCACATTTTTGCACGCAGCGCCACAAGCAATGCGATGAATGCGTTTGCACGCATGAGCTACCCCAGTAGCTACCCCGCTACCCTGTAGCTAACGCCGCAGCGCTGCCAGAGCGTACTCCGCGACGCCAAGGGCCTTGGGGCCCCGCGCCCGCGTGAGGCCACCCACTGCAGCGAGGCGATCAGTTGCACCGCTGTGCACATTCCTCCACATCTCTGCCTCCCGCAAAACCATGCGGAACACCTCCTCGGCGGCCTCCGCCTTTTTTCATGGATCGCTCCATCTTCTTGAACGCCGCATCTACCTTTCGGAGAGGGGGCGACCTGGCGCGGACGCGACCCTGCCAACCCACACCTGAAAACATTCAAACCCTGTAACACACGAGGCGCTTGGGGTGTCGAATCGAATCACCGCAACGCAATGCATCATGATTCGTACATGTGTGTATCAACACACATATACATGCAACGTAATGCAAGTCAGTATAGTCGCTAACACTACTAAACATAAAGACTTCATAACGAGCCCAACCTTCTTGCCGTCCCTCTTCACCTGTGTTTTAGTGCATTTCGCGTGCCTGGCGGTGGCCGCGAGCGCGGCGTTGAAGCGCGCCCTGTCCTCGCGACGGCGCTGGGCCCGCATTGCCTTGAGGTGGGCGGACATCGCAGGCACGATGCGCACAACGGCGCGCGGGCGCCTCGCGTGAGAGACGCGCCTCGTGCACCACAACGGCTACGGCCGAGATGCATATTGCGACTTAGCCGCGCACTGCAAGACCACGCCATCCCCACCCCCCCTCCCGCATTCGCACCGCCGTCGGCACCGACGCCGCGGTTCGCCGCCGCCTCGCACCATAATCATAACCATCGTCATTGTCGTCATCGTCGGCATCATCATCATCATCATCGTTCGTCGTCATCACCATTGCACTCATCATCGCAATCCGTATCTCTTTCCCGTCGCAGTATTCGTCGCGTGCCATCCTGGAGACCCTTCCACAACATCAACGTGGATCGCCGTCCCTCCACCCGTCCTCTCATTCGTGTCACTAATTTTGAACCACCTCCCGTGCCAAACCTCATTTCCGTCCGCACTCTCCTCCCCATCGTTATCTCATGCTCCCACTCGTCGCCGTCGCCGTCGCCACCGTCGTCGCCGCGTTGCGCCCCGACCTCTTTGGCCGCGGAGGGGGCGCGCGCAGGGCGGTGCCGCTCTGGAGGGGGTCGGCGCGCGACGGCGACGCCGACGACGACGACGGCGACGGCGACAATGGCGGCGTCGAAGGCGACGACGACGGCGGCGACGGCGGCGATGACGGCGGCGACGGGGGCGACGACAACGGCAACTGCGACGGCGGCGGCGACGGCGGCGGCGACCACGAGGGCAACGCGACACACCACGACGAGAAAACGAGATGACACGAGGCGGGGGGGGGGGCACATGGGCTCGAGCGAACGGGGACCTGGATATATGATATTGTCGACTGAACACTGGGAATGGGACGAGGCGGTGGAGGGGGGCTGGTGACGGTGGCGACGATGGCGATGGTGGTGGTGACGGTGGTGACCGACGACGACGAAGACCGATTGCGGTGGCGGCGATGACGATACTGATGATGAGGCGATGAGGTGACGACGGGAATCGAGCGTCGGAAGATAGAAGCAACGAGGGAAGGACGATGAGCGAACGCTGGAGGACGAAGATGGACGGGCGATGGGGGCAACACAGGAGTGGCGATGAAGGACGGGCTGCGGGGGCAATGCTGCGAGGATGATTATGCACCATGTTTTTTTGTTGTTACGGCTCGTGGCCCCTGCGGCGGTGTGTATCTGCGCACGCGCCGCAGGGCCGATAACAACTAAACTACCCACAACAGATGCGCACTTGTGTATCTAGACAAGACGTCAACTACAGGTGGCGGGCTGTGTATACTATCAACTGACCACGAACGACCCCAAAGGCAAACACGTCGACCGAAATTTCACCCCTGGAATGATCCAAGACCGTTCAAGTCGTCGTCACCAGGACTCACCCCCAGGAAACTGAGATCCGACCACCCCGCTGTCGTATATGAGTTTCTCACATACGACAGCGCTGGCCCATGTGAGAAACTCATATGCGACAGCGCTGTCGTAGACACTATCACACCGAGTTTGTCGTATATGAGTTTCTCAAATACGACCGCGTTGTCGCATGCGAGAAACTCACATGCGACAACTGAGCCTCTGATCGCGTCAGAAGGAGAGGAGGGGATAACCTGTTTTCGCAATCGCGATTGCGAAGAGATCGGGAGGCAGCGCGTGAGCCTAGAATTAGGAATGTCCACCTGTCGTGGCCGCCCTTGGCCGCCTGTCGCGGCAGCCCTTGGCCGCTGTCGTGGCAGCCCTTGGCCGCCATGGTCGTGGCAGCCCGCGCCGCCGTGGTCGCGGCGGCCTGCGTCGCCGTCGTGGCAGCCCGCGGCAACGGTCCTTGCCGCAGCTGTAGCAGCCACCGGCGCGGCCCTTGCCACCGTCGCGGTAGCAGCTGCCCTACGACAGGTTGGTCTCGCGCCGCGCGCGCTGCGCCTCCCTCCACGCATTCGCGTGGAGCCTCTTGTTCCACTCGATGTACTTCATCTGCTGGTGGTCGTAGCCATCGAAGCCCTCGACCAGCTCTCTCACCGCCAAGGCCTTGGCGAGGCGAATGTGCTTGCCGCCGCGCGGCCGCGGGACGTAGTCGCGCTCGCCGCCGTTGTGGTTGCTGCCCTTGCCGCCGTCGTAGTAGCCCCTGTGGCCGCTGCCTTTGCCACCGTCGTAGTAGCCCTTGTGGTCGCTGCCCTTGACGCCGTCGTGGCCACTGTCGCCGTGGCCGACGTCGTTCTGGCTGCTGTCGAAGTAGCGGCCACGTTTGCCGTAGTAGTTGCTGCTGTCGTGCTTGCCACCGTGCTTGTCACCTCTGTGGCAGTAGTCATCGTGCTTGCCACCGCTGTGGTAGTAGTCATCGCCCTCGCCACCGCTGTAGTCGTCGCCCCCCCGCCCGTAGTAGCCATAGCGCTTGCATGGGCGCTTTTTCGGCTGTGGCTCTTCACCGTCGTAGTCGCGGCCCTTGCCACCGTCGTAGGCGCCGCCGTAGTGGCCCGTGCCGATGCCGTTGCCACCGCTGCACTAGCCACCGTCATAGTCGTTGCCCTTGCCACCGTCGTAGTAGCCCGTGCCGCCGCCCCTGCCGCCGTCGTAGGCGCTGTCCTTGCCGCCGCTGTAGTAGCCCATGTCGCTGCCCTTGCCACCGTCGTAGCCGCTGCCCTTGCCGCCGTCGCGCGCGCTGCCCTTGCCACCGTCGTAGTAGCCCATGTCGCCGTAATCGTCGTCGTGTTGAACGAAGTGCTGCAGTCCATGCATCTGGTTCATGCTTGGGCTCGTCGCGGGCGCCATGTCGAACAGTTCGAGCAGCTGGTCCGCCGTGCACTGCCTCGCGCGCTTCGGCGGCGGGGCGGGCATCGGCGGCCGCGGGCCGTAGTGCTTTCCCTCAGGCGGCACGGCAGGCTGCCGCGGCCCGAACTTCGGCTTCGGCCGCAGCGGCGGCGGCGGCGCTGGCTGCCGCAGCGCTGGCAGCGGCTCGGCAGCACTGCCGCCGCGGCGGCGGCGGTTGAGGTCTTCCGCCGCGTCCAGGAGGGGCGCCGCCGCCGCCTTGTCCATGGCGCTGGTGCTGCTGCGCGTTGTGCGCTGCTGGTTGCGCGGGTGCTGCTGCGCGCGGCGCGCTGCTGGTTGCGCTGGTGGGGCTGCGCGCGGCGCAGCGCCGCGCTGACGCGAAGGCCCAGCGCTTGGGCCTGAAAAGTGGCAACAGATGAGGATGTGGAGGTGAGGCTGCTGAGGGTGGTCGATGCAATCGTATGCAACATTCGTGCGCTGTCTTTTTTGTCTGCGCCATGCAGCTACCCCGTGCGGTGCGCCGCAACGCGTGCAGGTCGCTATACTAGCTGCATGCACCCCCTAATACAGAAGTGAAGCACTATGGGCGGCCGACGACAGACGGCGGGCGACGGGCGACGGACGCCGACGACAGACGCCCACGACGACGACGACGGCGACGACGGAGGGGTTCCCCGCCGCTTGTGCTCAATTCCGAAGCCCTGCAGGGCCACGTCCCCGCGCGGCCCTCCCAGGGCCCATCGGGGGACATCCATGCCCGTTCATGCTATGGGTCTCGAGGTCCCTCGAGGACCACTTCGATGCCATCGCGAGGGCAGCGGTTTCGGCGGCGTTCGCCGAGCTGAATGAGGAGCTTGGAATGAGACAGGGGAACGGAGGGGATGAGAAGGGGTGGATGGAGAGGGTTCATAGCACATGCATGTTCGCGTGCATGGAAAATAAGTACCCCCCATAAGGAGCTGAAGCGCCAGTGCCCGCGCGCTGACGACGCAGAGCGCGAGACGAAGAAGTTGAGGATAAAGATGCGCGGCAAGGGCTACGGCGATGACTACTACCACAGCGGTGGCGAGAGCAGCTGCCACAAGGGCGGTGACGACGGCAATGGCCACAAAGGCAGCAGCACGGGCTACTGCAGCGGTGACGGGCAGTGACGACGACTACTACGACGGCGGCAAGGGCAGCGACATTGGCTACTACGACGGTGGCAAGGGCAGTGACGACGGCTACTACGACAGCGGCAAGGGCTACTACAGCTGCGGAAAGGGCAGCGATGCTACTACGATTATGGGAAGGGCAGCAATGGCTACTACGACAGCGGCAAGGGCTACTGCGACAGCGGCAAGGGCAGCAATGGCTACTGCGACAGCAAGGGCTACTACGACGGCGGCAAGGGCAGCGATCAGCAAGGGCTACCACGGCAGCAGACGAAGTACGTCGAGTGGATCAAGCAGAATTGTGTGCAGGGCGGCAACTTTGACGGCGGCAAGGGCAGCGGCTACGACGGCGGCAAGGGCTACTACGACGGCGGCAAGGGCTACCACGACGGCGGCAAGGGCTACCAAGACGGCGGCAAGGGCTACTACGACGGCGGCAAGGGCAGCACCCGCGACGGTGACACGGGCAGCGACACGGGCTACTACGACGGTGGGGGCAGCGACAACGACGGTGGCAAGGGCGGCGCCTACGACGGTGGCAAGGACAGTGGCGCTGGCATCGCCTACGACTGTGGCAAGGGCACCGGCGCCCGCAGTGACAAGAGTGCGGACGATAGCATCGTGAGCGCTGTCGCGAGCAAGGCCAATGGCGCTTCTGACTCAGATGTGGAGGTGAGCGATTCTGGCGCTCCAGGAGCGAGAGGAGCGAGATAGAGCACAAAAGGGAGAGGGGTGGCGAGGAGACGGGAGCCAGACGGTGAGCGAGCGAGCGCGTGCTAGTCGCGATCACCCGGCCGCGTTCTCTGGATCGACGCCGCGCGCAGGCGAATCTTCGCCAGGTTGGTCAGCAGGCGAACCGTCGCCATCATCATCGTCGACCATGTCGTTCCCTTCGGTGGCAGGTGTGATGTTGTCCCGCAGATTTTGTGCAGCTTGAGCGATGTAGACTGGTTCCCAATCGTCAACTCTAGACTGCACCCGTTGCGGCGCGCCGTCTGTACCACGTATCGTCATGAACCCTGTCTTGCGACGCTTGTCGCAAAATATGCCAGGGGCGCCAGACGTGGACCTGGCTCGCTTCCCGCGGTCATGCGTGTCGATCGCTGCAGCCGCCGCTGCAACGCGCGCGTACTCCATAGCAGCAGGCACACACTCGATCGAGACCTTCTTGCGCGCTTTTAACCCGAACAGAAACGCCAACGTGATAGCATCGGGCAACAAGTGCTGGCCGCCGTGCGTGCACTCCACCGCTGGGAACGATGCAGTCACGGTCGCTGGCATCAGGGATGCATCGAGTAAACCCCGATTGACCTTGACGATCGAGGCCCTCGTCGTTATGAAGCATCGGGTCGGTCTCTTTCATGCGTTGCCAGATCGCATCGTCACATGTGGCGTTCCTCATCTTCATCAGATCACTAAAGAAAGCGTTGTGCGCTAGGGGGGCGTTTGACTTTGTGGGACTCGGAGCTCCGATGAATTTCTGAAGCTTGCGGTCGCTCTTCGACATCCCCAAGAATAGCGAACCCGCCGCTTGGATAATCTGTCTGGGGCCCATGGGTCTTTGAGTGCACCCGCTCGATGACAGTGCGCATTTGCACAGTCACGGGCATGCTTGCAAAACAAAACTCGAGTGGAAAAACTTGCAGACAAGGCAACGATTGCCGACGCCCACGCGGTATGCGAGTGACAACTCATGGCAGTGCCTTTGCCGACGTGGGAGGATGGAGCGACGTTTTGCAAATGGCCATATTGCAATCGAGCGCGTGTTTATAAATGCTGCATAGATGTATGCATGCGCCGTCATGTCCTAGACTTCATCACTGCGGGCGCAGGCGCATCCTCGGCCTTGCGCGTTGGCATGAGCGACGCCAGCGGTGCGATCAGCGCGTCTCCGTTCGCGACGTCGCTCTTGTTGGTCAGCACCTGCGCAGACACAAACGGTGTCGCATCGGACTTCATGGCCACGACCTTCATGTTTGCATTGCGTTTGGGGGTCGGCTCCTGCACGAACCAAAATGGAATGATTAAGGGGCCAGGGGCCGTTGCCATCCCCCCCCCCCCCCCCTTGCACCCGTATTCGCCTGCACTTTGGGCATTTTCATGCCACCTTTGGGGAGCAACGCGTTGTTGAACATGGTGCCTTTGCGGTCCTTGAATGACTTCGCAAGCACGCTCCCGTTTGCTGAGTCTTCGTTGGGTTTTCTTCATGACGGTGTTCGCAGTGAGTGGGAGAATCATTATCTCTCCTGCTTTGAATGCACTCGCGGTGGTGACAGACCGATACCTAACAGGCGATGTTACGCCAGTGACGCCCTTCAAGCAATCTGAATGTTGGGCGTACATGTCGTCCAAGGCGACTCTGATTTTCGCTTCCTCGATTGACCGCTGCCAGCCGACGCTCATCACGGGGCCGTGGCCAGCAATTGTTTCTATTGTTTCTTGGGAAGGTTGGGGGGGGGGGGGGGCATGCGAGAGGCATAGCACTGGATGTGTGAAGGGATAATTAAAAGTACATAGAGCGGGGGACACATCGACGGAGAGCGAGCGGGAGAACGAGAGAGAGATGGGGAGAATGAGATATGTAGAGAGATGGAGAGACAGATGAAATAGAGGACTTCGGGGTATATATATAGAGAGAGAGAGAGAGAGATGTCGTCAACCAATTGAAGGTCGGGTTGCGACGAGATCGCATGCTGCCCTGCCCTTAGTCGTGACCGCGACGTACTTCCCTTCTAGCACCTCGCCAATGGTTTCAACCGCTGTCTTACTCCCGATCATCAACTTCACACCCTTCGCATCGACCCCAACGAACTCGAAGGCGCTGTCCATGTCGTCACCCTTCGCCAAGCAGAGTTTTGCTTTCGACACGAAGCCTCTCTCCGACAACTTACCTGCCTGGTTGGACCATGCGCCTGTCGCAGTATACTCCTTCACGCCCGAGCTTGTAGCCGTTTTGGGCGCTTCTGCAGGGGCGGCCTTGACCCCCCATGGGTTTTCCATTGGTTTGCCCACATGCGTTGCCAACGCAGTACAGAAGCTGGCGCCGATATCTGGTAACGTTTTGGTGCTGCCCAATCGTTCATCTGGTTTGTTGAACACGAAGTGCACGACGCGAACATCAGTCAACCCTACGATGGTACCGTATGCGAGCGTTTCTGGCGTAACGCCTTGTTTGTTTTGCGATCTCTCGCACCTTCTGCAAGCAGTCATCCGCACGCAGAACAATTGTAGCCTTCTTGTCACCCGACAGCGCGGACGCGTCACCTGGCCTTATGAGCATCTGATGGCCGTCCCTGGCGTACTTGCCACTCGCGGCCGCCTTGGCTTTCATGTATGCGAGTTCGAATGTCATCGCAGCCCCCTCGCTTTTGATCTTCACTTCGGCGAGGCTCTTCGCCATGGCGCCTGTGACCACGCGCTGAGCAATTAATTGCCGCGATAAGTCTCGCAATTCGTTGAAGAAAATCGGCTCGCCCAGAACACCCGGCATCTCTTTCGCATACGTCGCCAATCCGTCGGTTTCCCCAGGGGAGAGGGAACCCGCGCGACTCCCCTCTTGAACGACCCTCGGCCAGTCGATCTTGCCTCTTGGTTAGCCAAACGTTTCGAAATTGATGCGATCTTGAACTTCAGGCTCAATTGGGGCTCGCGACGCGCGATCTGTCGCCCCGCATTGCCTGCTTCCTGGGGGAGGTTTGAAATCCAAGGAAACGCGTTGACACATTCATACCGGAAGACCTTCCATTCGATGCCCTCATCGCAAGCTTTTGCGTAGTCGGGCTGTGCTTCCCTCAACCTCTTCATTGAAAGAAACCCGTCTTGTGAAATCCGGTCGAATCGTTCTGGCTGTTTTTGCGGCGCGGGAACTTCTGCATACAAGCAACGCAACCCCATGTTTGTATGTCCACACGTGTAGCTTGCGAGTTTAGCTTCTTATTTATATAAGGGCATTTGTCCAGCAGATTCTTTCCGTTTCCTATCGTTGAGCGCTTTGATCTTTTCATATTCAGCCGAGCCTGTTTGCAATTCCATGCGCACTGGATTTTGAAGGGCCGAGTTCTTGAAACCGTTCCTGCATATTTTCACAATGCGATCCAGCACATCGCTCTGGACAGCCCCATCCCCATACCTGTTTCCCATGCGCACGAACATGTGTTTTCTACGAATCCTCCCCATCCTGATGCAATCGATGCCGCTCCGCTGCGTTATGGCGCATACTTCTTCGAACAAAGAAACAACGGGGGCGTCTGGCTGCTCATATGACGCCTTGATCTGCTGCATCTCCCCAGCAACATTATGTATGTTCAGTTCGCACTTGGAGGTCATGCCGCCGCGCGTGGAAACCACCACTGTTGAGCCAAAGGCCTACGCGGCGCATGCATATATGCAAAAGGAACATTGCAAGTTTGCAATATGCACCCTTCGAAATTCTTTACGCTTCGCGCATCCCCACCCGCCCATCTCACAGCGGCAACTCTCGCGAAGCATGCCGACAGTCGTGTTTTTCAGGCGTGTGTCCGCTTGGCCCCGCATATCTCCCCTGTTCCTCCTTCCCCCCGCCTCCTTGTACATCCTCCTTGTGGGGGGAGCGGGAGAAGGACGAGGCGGAGGAGGAGGGAGAGAAAGCGCTCCTCGTGGTTTGAGTCGTTTGGGGTTTCTCGTCCTGGTGTGAGTCGTTCGGGCCCTTCTTCCTGGTGTGAGTCGTTCGGGCTCTTCGTGGTGTGAGTCGTTCGGGCTCTTCGTCCTGGTGTGAGTCGTTCGGGCTTCTCGTGGTGTGAGTTGTTCGGGCCCCTCGTCCTGGTGTGAGTCGTTCGGGCCCCTCCTCCTGGTGTGACTCGTTCGGGCTCCTCGTGGTGTGAGTCGTTCGGGGCCCGCGTCGTGGTGTGAGTCGTTCGGGCTCCTCGTGGTGTGAGTCGTTCGGGCGCCTCGTCCTGGTGTGAGTCGTTCGGGCCCCTCCTTCGTGGTGTGAGTCGTTCGGGCTCTTCGTGGTGTGAGTCGTTCGGGCCCCTCGTCCTGGTGTGAGTCGTTCGGGCTCCTCGTGGGGCCTCGTGGGGGCTTCTTGGAGCCTCGTGGGGCCTCTTGGGGGCCTCTTGGGGGCCTCTTGGGGGCCTCTTGGGGGCCTCTTGGGGCCTCTTGGGGCCTCTTGGGGGCATCTTGGGGGCTTCTTGGGGGCCTCTTGGGGCCTCTTGGGGGCTTCTTGGGGGCCTCTTGGGGCCTCTTGGGAGCCTCCTGGGGGCCTCTTGGGGCCATCTTGGGGCCTCTTGCGACCTCCTCAGAAGCGCAAATGAGCACTGCCCCCTGAGAAGGACAAAATGAGCCCAAAACCTTCGTAAAATCAATGATTTCATGGAGAGCTTTCAGGAGCGCTGCCCCCTCAGAAGGGCCAAATGGGGCCAAAACCGTAGTAAAATCTATGATTTTGGCTTCACAGAAGAGGAGATGTTTTTTTCTCCGGCCCCCCGTCGGGGCCAGAATCCTCGTGAGGGGTGTCGTTTTTTAGCCCTCCCAGGAGTCGAAAAAGACCCCTCCAACGACCCGCGGAACCCCCTCTCCAGGTCCAGGGGGAGGGGGTAGGGGGAGGGGGTAAACCCCTCCCCGAAGGGGAAGCAGGGGGGGTTGAGGACAG
>CAUYUJ010014354.1:101262-235179 GCA_963575745.1 Prorocentrum cordatum | reverse complement strand
TCGTGGTGTGAGTCGTTCGGGGCCCGCGTCGTGGTGTGAGTCGTTCGGGCTCCTCGTGGTGTGAGTCGTTTGGGCGCCTCGTCCTGATGTGAGTCGTTCGGGCCCCTCCTTGTGGTGTGAGTCGTTCGGGCCCTTCGTGGTGTGAGTCGTTCGGGCCCCTCGTCCTGGTGTGAGTCGTTCGGGATCCTTGTGGGTCCTCTTGGGGGTTCTTGGCCGTTGGGGCTTTGGGGAGCATCTTGAAGGCCTCTTGGGGGGCCTCTTGGGGGCCTCTTGGGCCTTTGGGCCCTTGGGGGCCTCTTGGGGGCCTCTAGGGGGCCTCTTGGGGCCTCTTGGGGGCCTCTTGGGGGCCTCTTGGAGGCCTCTTGGGGGCCTCCTGGGGGTCTCTTGGGGCCATCTTGGGGCCTCTTGCGACCTCCTCAGAAGCGCAAATGAGCGCTGCCCCCTGAGAAGGACAAAATGAGCCCAAAACCTTAATAAAATCAATGGTTTTGCTATGGAGGAAGATGAGCGCGGCCCCCTCACAAGGCCAAAATGGGGCCGAAACGGTAGTAAAATCTATGATTTTGGCTTCACAGAAGAGGAGAGGGTTTTTTTCTCCGGCCCCCCGTCGGGGCCAGAATCCGTGTGAGGGGTGTCCTTTTTTAGCCCTCCCAGGAGTCGAAAAAGACCCCTCCAACGACCCGCGGAACCCCCTCTCCAGGCCCAGGGGGAGGGGGTAGGGGGAGGGGTAAACCCCTCCCCGAAGGGGAAGCAGGGGGGTTGAGGACAGGGAGAGCTTTCTAAACCACTCACGCCCAAAGGGCTGGTGGGATTCACGAATGCATTGTGCCGATCGCACTCTTGATGGGGGGGGGTTAGGCAAAACCCTAGCAACGCCATGCTAAAAAAACGAATAGCAACGCCATACATTTTTCCCCACATCCTGAGTGGGGTTCTTGTTTTCCCAGAACACCATCTCCTTCCCACCCACCTCCCGCTCCATCTTCCATACAGCACAATATTATTCCTACCACACACACCATACCATACCATAGTTCCTACCACACATACCATACCATACCATACCATACCACACCATACGTACCATACCGTACCATACCATACCATGGCGTACCATAGCATACCATACCAGATCACACCAATGCCACACCGTACCATACCATACCATACCTCCAGTACCATACCATACCATACTATTTACATGGTTTCGTGCCCCTCCCACCCCTCCAGGGAGGCCCCGCCTGAGCGAGGAGGGTATCGGAATACCATACTATATACATGGTTTCGTGCCCCTCCCACCCCTCCAGGGAGGCCCCGCCTGAGCGAGGAGGGTATCGGAATACCATACTATTTACCTGGTTTCGTGCCCCTCCCACCCCTCCCGGGAGGCCCCGCCTGAGCGAGGAGGGTATCGGAATACCATACTATTTACATGGTTTCGTGCCCCTCCCACCCCTCCAGGGAGGCCCCGCCTGAGCGAGGAGGGTATCGGAATACCATACTATTTACATGGTTTCGTGCCCCTCCCACCCCTCCAGGGAGGCCCGCCTGAGCGAGGAGGGTATCGAAATACCATACTATTTACATGGTTTCGTGCCCCTCCCACCCCTCCAGGGAGGCCCCGCCTGAGCGAGGAGGGTATCCGAAAACCATACTATTACATGGTTTCTGCCCCTCCCACCCTTGCAGGGAGGCCCCGCCTGAGCGAGGAGGGTATCGGAATACCATACTATTTACATGGTTTCGTGCCCCTCCCACCCCTCCAGGGAGGCCCCGCCTGAGCGAGGAGGGTATCGGAATACCATACTATATACATGGTTTCGTGCCCCTCCCACCCCTCCAGGGAGGCCCCGCCTGAGCGAGGAGGGTATCGGAATACCATACTATTTACCTGGTTTCGTGCCCCTCCCACCCCTCCCGGGAGGCCCCGCCTGAGCGAGGAGGGTATCGGAATACCATACTATTTACATGGTTTCGTGCCCCTCCCACCCCTCCAGGGAGGCCCCGCCTGAGCGAGGAGGGTATCGGAATACCATACTATTTACATGGTTTCGTGCCCCTCCCACCCCTCCAGGGAGGCCCGCCTGAGCGAGGAGGGTATCGAAATACCATACTATTTACATGGTTTCGTGCCCCTCCCACCCCTCCAGGGAGGCCCCGCCGAGCGAGGAGGGTATTCGGAAAACCCATACTATTTAAGGTTTCGTGCCCACTACCACCCCTCCAGGGAGGCCCAGGTGAGCGAGGAGGGTACGGAAATACATAATATTACATGGTTTCGTGCCCCTCCCATCCCTCCAGTGAGGCCCCGCCTGAGCGAGGAGCGTATCGGAAAACCATACTATTTACATGGTTTCGTGCCCCTCCCACCCCTGCAGGGAGGCCCAGCCTGAGCGAGGAGGGTATCGGAAAACCATACTATTTACATGGTTTCGTGCCCCTCCCACCCCTGCAGGGAGGCCCCGCCTGAGCGAGGAGGGTATCGGAAAACCATACTATTTACATGGTTTCGTGCCCCTCCCAAGCGGGGCCCCGCCAAAGCGAGGAGGGCATCAAGAAAATGGGTCCCACGAAACCGTTAATCTCTTTATGTGGGGAACTCCGTTAGCATAATTTTATTTGTTTTTTCCCAAACCATCCTGTGGTGTTGGGTACCTCGTTTTGAAGAGACGGGTGCCCGCGTCGGCCCTTCCTCCTCTCGCCCCTCCTACCATGGGTGTTCGCATGCGGTTCCCCCACCCAGGGCAGCGTTTCGTGGCCCCATCGGGAGCTCCACCGAAGGCCCCAGTGGGGGAGTTCGCATGCGGTTCCCCCACCCAGGGCAGCGTTTCGTAGCCCCATAGGGAGCTCCACCGAAGGCCCCAGTGGGGGTGTTCGCATGCGGTTCCCCCACCCAGGGCAGCGTTTCGTGGCCCCATAGGGAGCTCCACCGAAGGCCCCAGTGGGGGTGTTCGCATGCGGTTCCCCCACCCAGGGCAGCGTTTCGTAGCCCCATAGGGAGCTCCACCGAAGGCCCCAGTGGAGGTGTTCGCATGCGGTTCCCCCACCCAGGGCAGCGCTTCGTGGCCCCATAGGGAGCTCCACCGAAGGCCCCAGTGGGGGTGTTCGCATGCGGTTCCCCCAACCAGGGCAGCGTTTCGTGGCCCCATAGGGAGCTCCACCGGAGGCCCCAGTGGGGGTGTTCGCATGCGGTTCCCCCACCCAGGGCAGCGCTTCGTGGCCCCATAGGGAGCTCCACCGAAGGCCCCAGTGGGGGTGTTCGCATGCGGTTCCCCCACCCAGGGCAGCGGTTCGTAGCCCCATAGGGAGCTCCACCGAAGGCCCCAGTGGGGGTGTTCGCATGCGGTTCCCCCACCCAGGGCAGCGTTTCGTGGCCCCATAGGGAGCTCCACCGAAGGCCCCAGTGGCGGTGTTCGCATGCGGTTCCCCCACCCAAGGCAGCGTTTCGTAGCTCCATAGGGAGCTCCACCGAAGGCCCCAGTGGGGGTGTTCGCATGCGGTTCCCCTACCCAGGGCAGCGTTTCGTGGCCCCATAGGGAGCTCCACCGAAGGCCCCAGTGGGGGTGTTCGCATGCGGTTCCCCCGCCCAGGGCAGCGTTTCGTGGCCCCATAGGGAGCTCCACCGAAGGCCCCAGCGGGGGTGTTCGCATGCGGTTCCCCCACCCAGGGCAGCGTTTCGTAGCCCCATAGGGAGCTCCACCGAAGGCCCCAGTGGGGCAGCTCGCATGCGGTTCCCCCACCCAGGGCAGCGTTTCGTGGCCCCATAGGGAGCTCCACCGAAGGCCCCAGTGGGGGTGTTCGCATGCGGTTCCCCCACCCAGGGCAGCGTTTCGTAGCCCCATAGGGAGCTCCACCGAAGGCCCCAGTGGGGGGGTTCGCATGCGGTTCCCCCACCCAGGGCAGCGTTTCGTAGCCCCATAGGGAGCTCCACCGAAGGCCCCAGTGGGGGTGTTCGCATGCGGTTCCCACCCAGGGCAGCGTTTCGTGGCCCCATAGGGAGCTCCACCGAAGGCCCCAGTGGGGGTGTTCGCATGCGGTTCCACCACCCAGGGCAGCGTTTCGTAGCCCCATAGGGAGCTCCACCGAAGGCCCCAGTGGGGGTGTTCGCATGCGGTTCCCCCACCCAGGGCAGCGTTTCGTAGCCCCATAGGGAGCTCCACCGAAGGCCCCAGTGGGGGTGGTCGCATGCGGTTCCCCCACACAGGGCAGCGATTCGTGGCCCCATGGGAAGCTCCACCGAAAAGCCCCGTCGCGCAAGGTCGCATGCGCTTTTCCACCCAGGGCAGGTTTTCGTGGCCCCATAGGAAGCCTACCACCGAGGCCCCAGGGGCGCAGTCGTCATGCGTTTGCCCCCACCCAGGCAGCGTTTCGTAGCCCCATAGGGAGCTCCACCGAAGGCCCGCCCCGGTGGCGCAGTCCGCATGCGGTTCCCCCATCCAAGGCAGCGCTTCGTGGCCCCATATGGAGCCCCACCGAAAGCGGCACCCACAACGCGTTACCAACAATTGCTTATGGTTGGGTCTTTCGCCAGGATAATTTTTTATTTTTTATTTTCTACAAAAATTATGCTAACGGAGTTCCCCACATAAAGATATTAACGGCTTCGTGGGACCAATTTTCTTTATGCCCTCCTCGCTTTGGCGGGGCCCCGCTGGAAGGGGGGAGGGGCACGAAACCATGTAAATAGTATGGTTTGCGGATACCCTCCTCGCTCAGGCGGGGCCTCCCTGGAGGTGTGGGAGGGGCACGAAACCATGTAAATAGTATGGTATTCCGATACCCTCCTCGCTCAGGCGGGGCCTCCCTGGAGGGGTGGGAGGGGCACGAAACATGTAAATAGTATGGTATTCCGATACCCTCCTCGCTCAGGCGGGGCCGCCGGGGCCGCACTGGAGAGGTGGGAGGGGCACGAACCAATTGTAAATAGTATGTTTTGCGGATACCCTCATCGCCCTCATCGCCAGCGGGGCCCCGGGGCCTCATGGAGAGGTGGGAGACACAACCATGAAATAGTATGCGTTTTCGGATACCTCTCGCTTCAGGCGGGGGCCTCCCTGGAGGGGTGGGAGGGGCACGAAACCATGTAAATAGTATGGTTTTCGGATACCCTCCTCGCTCAGGCGGGGCCTCCCTGGAGGGGTTGGAGGGGCACGAAACCATGTAAATAGTATGGTTTTCCGATACCCTCTTCGCTCAGGCGGGGCCTCCTGGAGAGGTGGGAGGGGCACGAAACCATGTAAATAGTATGGTTTTCCGATACCCTCCTCGCTCAGGCGGGGCCTCCCTGGAGGGGTGGGAGGGGCACGAAACCATGTAAATAGTATGGTTTGCGGATACCCTCCTCGCTCAGGCGGGGCCTCCCTGGAGGGGTGGGAGGGGCACGAAACCATGTAAATAGTATGGTTTGCGGATACCCTCCTCGCTCAGGCGGGGCCTCCCTGGAGGTGTGGGAGGGGCACGAAACCATGTAAATAGTATGGTTTCGGATACCCTCCTCGCTCAGGCGGGGCCTCCCTGGAGGGTGGGAGGGGCACGAAACCATGTAAATAGTATGGTTTGCGGATGCCCTCCTCGCTCAGGCGGGGCCTCCCTGGAGGTGTGGGAGGGGCACGAAACCATGTAAATAGTATGGTTTGCGGATACCCTCCTCGCTCAGGCGGGGCCTCCTTGGAGAGGTGGGAGGGGCACGAAACCATGTAAATAGTATTGTTTGCGGATACCCTCCTCGCTCAGGCGGGGCCCCCTTCTGGAGAGGTGGGAGGGGCACGAAACCATGTAAGTAGTATGGTTTGCCGAGACCCTCCTCGCTCAGGCGGGGCCTCCCTGGAGGGGTGGGAGGGGCACGAAACCATGTACGTAGTATGGTTTTCGGGATGGAGTGGTATGGAATGGTATGGTAGGTATGGTACGGTATGGTATGATATGGTATGGTATGGTACTGGAGGTATGGTATGGTGTGGTACGGTGTGGCATTGGTGTGATATGGTATGGTATGCTATGGTACGCCATGGTATGGTATGGTACGGTATGGTACGTATGGTGTGGTATGGTATGATATGGTATGGTATGGTATGTGTGGTAGGAACTATGGTATGGTATGGCGTGTGTGGTAGGAATAATATTGGAAGATGGGGCGGGAGGTGGGTGGGAAGGAGAGGGTGTTCTGGGAAAACAAGAACCCCACTCAGGATGTGGGGGAAAAAAAAGAAACAAATATCCTGGCGAAGGACCCAACCATATGCAATTGTGAATACTGTAATTGTGAATATCTTTTCGGTGGAGCCCCCTACGGGGCCACGCAACGTACGAGGGGTGTGCCGACATGGGTGTGCGGGACGCATGCGGGCACACCCACTGGGGCCTTCGGTGGAGCTCCCTATGGGGCCACGAAGCGTGTGAGGGGTGTACCGAGCCGAAATGGGTGTGCGGGACGCATGCGGGCGCGGGCACTGGGGCCTTCGGCGGAGCTCCCTATGGGGCCACGAAACGTGTGAGGGGTGTGCCGAAATGGGTGTGGCTGACGCATGCGGGCGCGGGCACTGGGGCCTTCGGTGGAGCTCCCTATGGAGCCACGAAACGTGTGAGGGGTGTGCCGAAATGGGTGTGGCTGACGCATGCGGGCGCGGGCACTGGGGCCTTCGGTGGAGCTCCCTATGGAGCCACGAAACGTGTGAGGGGTGTGCCGAAATGGGTGTGGTGACGCATGCGGGCGCGGGCACTGGGGCCTTCGGTGGAGCTCCCTATGGAGCCACGAAACGTGTGAGGGGTGTGCCGAAATGGGTGTGGGTGACGCATGCGGGCGCGGGCACTGGGGCCTTCGGTGGAGCTCCCTATGGAGCCACGAAACGTGTGAGGGGTGTGCCGAAATGGGTGTGGGTGACGCATGCGGGCGCGGGCACTGGGGCCTTCGGTGGAGCTCCCTATGGAGCCACGAAGCGTGTGAGGGGTGTGCCGAAATGGGTGTGGGTGACGCATGCGGGCGCGGGCACTGGGGCCTTCGGTGGAGCTCCCTATGGAGCCACGAAACGTGTGAGGGGTGTGCCGAAATGGGTGTGGGTGACGCATGCGGGCGCGGGCACTGGGGCCTTCGGTGGAGCTCCCTATGGAGCCACGAAACGTGTGAGGGGTGTGCCGAAATGGGTGTGGGTGACGCATGCGGGCGCGGGCACTGGGGCCTTCGGTGGAGCTCCCTATGGAGCCACGAAACGTGTGAGGGGTGTGCCGAAATGGGTGTGGGTGACGCATGTGGGCGCGGGCACTGGGGCCTTCGGTGGAGCTCCCTATGGAGCCACGAAACGTGTGAGGGGTGTGCCGAAATGGGTGTGGGTGACGCATGCGGCGCGGGCACTGGGGCCTTCGGTGGAGCTCCCTATGGAGCCACGAAACGTGTGAGGGGTGTGCCGAAATGGGTGTGGGTGACGCATGCGGGCGCGGGCACTGGGGCCTTCGGTGGAGCTCCCTATGGAGCCACGAAACGTGTGAGGGGTGTGCCGAAATGGGTGTGGGTGACGCATGCGGGCGCGGGCACTGGGGCCTTCGGTGGAGCTCCCTATGGAGCCACGAAACGTGTGAGGGGTGTGCCGAAATGGGTGTGGGCTGACGCATGCGGGCGCGGGCACTGGGGCCTTCGGTGGAGCTCCCTATGGAGCCACGAAACGTGTGAGGGGTGTGCCGAAATGGGTGTGGGTGACGCATGCGGGCGCGGGCACTGGGGCCTTCGGTGGAGCTCCCTATGGAGCCACGAAGCGGTGTACTGGGTGGGTGAAGAGGAGAGGAGGAGAGGAGGGGAGGAGAGGAGGAGAGGAGAGGAGAGAAGAAAAGAGAAGAGGAGAGGAACGCGGGGCACCGTCTCTTCAAAACGAGGACCCAACACCACAGGATGGTTGGGAAAAGCACGAATAACAACATTGAAAAACAACCGTATACACCAGGGAACACAGCCTACACGCCATCGTTTTCCAACATGTGTTAAAAGTTAGCAGAGTTGCTAGCTTTTCTAACTCAGCGTAACCATACTTAACTAGAGGGACCAAGTTAGCGAAGTTAGTAAGTTCGTAACCTGGTTATAACAAATTATACTTACTTATAACATGCTTATAACATAATTGTAACATGGTTGTAACTCACGGTAACGCTTATTAACTACGCCGATCCTTTAGGCAGGGCCGGGGCCGGGGCTGGCGCCGGGGCTGGGACCGGGCCCGAACCGGAATTGCGGCCGGGGCCGGGGCCGGATGCCGTGTTGAGGCCTCTTCGGGGCGTTTTGGAGGCAACGTTGAAGCTTTTGGGACGCGGTTTTGAGCCCCTCTGTGGCGTCTTGGGGGCCTTTGGGGGCCCCCTGGGGGGCCTTTTGGGTCCTCTTGGGGGCCTCTTCGGGGCCTCTTGGGGCGGAAAACTAGAATTGTCGGTTCGCGTGCCCCTTCTCCCTTCGTGGGCCTTTCTTGCGACCATCTTGGGGCTCTCTTGGGCTATCTTGAGACCTTCTTAGGCCGTCTTGGGGCCCTTTTGGGCCGTCTTGGGGCTCTCGTGGGCTGTTTTTGGGAGATATTGGGGACCTCTTGGTCCGTTTTGGTTCGCCAGAGGCCCGACAACGCGAGAAAGCAAAACACCTGTAACATAAACAATACCAATGAATGATTTTGGCCTGTCGGCCAGCTCTCTGGAGGGCTTTGGAGGCATCTTGGGCGGTCTCTTGGCGCGTCTTGGGGCCATCTTGTGTGTCTTGGAGCGGTTTTCGGTGATTCAGTTCTCTGTCGGATCCGTATTAGATTTTCGTGGGGGTTTTGGGGGCCTCTTGGCCAGTCGTCGAAGGCCAGAAAATCCCTGCCACCGGCATGGAGATCCAGAGTTTGCCTTCAGGGACCCCTACTTTAAACGGAGAGGGTTAAAGGCGAGATGTAAATCGAGCATGCACCGCTGCCGTGCCTGGCTCAAGCCGGGCCCGGCCGAACATGTGATTGTGCCTCACCGAGGCGCACTACTCGCATCTGAGATCGGAAAAGACCTTTCTATTGAAGATGCCCCTTCTATCCTTTACTCCAGATCCCATGCTTCATCTTGCTCTCTTGCTCATGCGGTATGAGCCAAAGCCTGGGATATGGGAGCACCTAAGGCGGAACATATATCTTGGCTTACCAGTGCGTTTTCGACTTGGTAGCGGAGCTGGCTACACTCTCGTGTGGCTGGCTTTCGCTCTAATACCCATCATCCGCGGCACAACTTGGTGGACTACTACTACGGTGGAATACCATGTTGCGCCGGCTCTGCGAGGAGCGGAGCCAGTCCGCGATCGGGCTAGCGGGGCGACCCGCGAGCTCGAGACGCTCTCTCCTACCTCACTGCGCTACTTCACTCCCGACTTCCACCAGATGCCAATCGGCAACTCGATCGAGAACGTGGTCACTCTGCGGGGCTACCCGCAGCGGGGCCACCTGCATCCCGTGCCGGTCAGGCGCCTTACGGCTACTACGCCCGAGCCTGACAAACCACAGCCTAAACCAATCACCGAAGCCGAGATGCACATGCATTGGATCAAGATAACTATCTTCGGCATTCTATGGGTGATAATGGGATGTGCTGTGGGCTACATGCGGCAGGGGATGGACGACACGCGTACTACCGGCCCTTCTTGGGACCCAGCCGGTACTACGCCCTTTCGCGAGTACGCTCGCGAAGTACATGCATGGATAAACGCGACGAGCGGCAATATGACGCCACCTCAGCAAGCTGCAGCACTACAACGTGGTCTTCAAGGCCTTGCTCGTCGTATCGCCATGCAGGTCCCCTCCCAGATCATCAATTATGGTGTAAATGTCAACGGACAGCCAACGGATGCAGTTACTTATATACTTTATCTATTGAGTACCAAATTTGAAAATCTGGAAGATGAGCGCCAGCTCAACTCTGGCACTGCCCTTATCGACTTTCGCGTCGAAAGGGGCGAGCGAATCGACTCAGTGTTAGCTCGATTCGAGATGGCCCGTGACGAGGCTAACTCTGTTGGATTCGTCATCCCCAACTTCCAGATCCTAACGCTGATCCTTTTCAGAGCGTTAGGCGTTGGCGCGTCACGAGCCCAACACCTGCTGGAGCCCTTCAATCATCAGATGCCCAGAACGCAAGCAGACTATGATAGGCTGCTGACCAGGATGAGGAACTACGGGCATGTTGCCGAGCGCTCTCCTGACAACATTGCGGGCATCTTCACAGGGCACCACGCACATGCAGGTGTCTACGCCACGACTGCGGGGTCACCCGCTGGTCCTGGCGAGCCAAGTCCCTGGGCTGATTCGGCCGATATGCCCAACGAGGCCACTGCCCTCTGAGGGCAGACCGGCCAGGCATCGGCAGAGGCAGCGGAGGCGAACGCCTGGTCGAAGTACACGCCGGGCGCCGCCTACACTGCAAGCCCGCCCTCGGGCACAACCCTCTGGGGCCAAGCGGAGTCAGCCGCTCAAGGGTCTCAGCCGCCCTCTCCGTTTGAATCTGGCACTGACACAGATGCCTCATCTGACGGTGATCACAATGGTATGGTCTTTGCTGGCAATGACTATCCAGCTGATGACACTCACCTTTCTGAACAACAAAGAGCGGAAGCCGCTTTTATGGCTTATCGCAAATCAAAACGCTGTTGGAGGCGCATTATGAAGAAACCGGTCAGAAAAGTGAGACGTGCAGTACGCCGATATTTCAAACGCTATGGAAAGGGTCGTGGCAAAGGGGGTCGCAGACGCCGTATGCATGGTAGGGGTATCACTGCTTTCCTCACGTCCTTAACTGATGTAGTTTTTGAAGAAGTTCTTATCGGAGGCAAAGGTCGGGGTCGCAGGCGGACCTCTGGTAAGGGAAAAGGGCGGAGGGGTAACCCTAGGGACGCTTCTGGCAACACTATGAAGTGTCATACATGCGGTAGCACAGAGCATTTGCGCGATCATTGCCCGAAGGGGAAAGGAAAGGGATCCGTACATTTGGCTCAAAACTCTTTTATGGATGACATAGACTACATTGACTACGAGTTTTACGTCAATCCAGAAGCGGCTCCCGCCGCGGGCTCCTCCACGTACTACGTGATGGCCCGCTACGCTGATGCGACCGTAGCCCTGGAAGAGTACGCGGTGACCCTCTTCGACGAGTTCCACGGCTGGGACGAAGTCGACGAGGGCGCGTTCAACGCCTGGTTCGGTCTTCCAGCGGGGCCACCCGCCGACGACGAGATCTCCGAAGCTGAGACCGTCCCGGCGACCGAGGAGGAGCTCGCCGCCGCGCTGGCACCGCAGGTGATCGGCATGCCGTTGCTGCCTGATCTTTCGCGAGCCGGCTCGGAAGCGGGAGACGCTGACGACGAAATGCGGGGCCATCCCGCAGCTTATTCTGACTCTGAAGAGGCCGAAGAGGACTATGAGGACAGGCTCCAAGAGCAGGTCGCAGAAGCGATCCAGCTCCTGAGTGCGCCAGCACATCAGCAGATGACCATGAACGACCTGCTGTCGCGCCCAGGGGCCGCAAGGCTGCGTCCATACCTGGATCCTGATATGTCGGCACCGCAGATGCTGACCGCACTCCAGGCCCTAGCGGGGCCACCCGCTGAAGCGGCGCCAGCTGCAGCAGCGGGGCTACCCGCTTGGTCTATGGACGAGTTCATGCAGGGCTGCGACCAGATGGACCTCAACGACCTCATTATGGAGCAGCTGACCGACATCGGGTACTTCCAAAGCCCGTATCAGCACGTATTCATGGTCCAGGACAGCTCAGAGGACTCGGAGGACAGGCGCATTGCAAAGAAGAACAGACGACCATCGCCACCTCGAGATCCAGAGCACCGTCACGAAGATGAAAGGCCCATGGAACGTGGCAGTGCGTCAGCGGGGCCAACCCGCAGGAGGAGCCGTTCAGCTCCACGACGCCCTACACATGATGCATCTGGCTACCCGCACAGCACGGAGCACTCCAGAGGTGCATCCGCTCAGTACGTGCCGGAGTGGTACATCAATTGGTAGCCCGGCTACCCGATGGACGTGATCCGCCACTGGTGGTCCAAGGAGCACTGCAAACGGGACGAATCTGGCATCATAATACGCACCAAAAGTGGCAAGACTAAAACGCCAGAGGCTTGGGACCGAAAGGCTAAGAAACAGGATATCATCAACGATCGCAAGACATACAGGAAACAAGTATGTCAATGCGAGCCTTTCAAAAGTCACATGCGCGGCTGTCCAATGGACCGCCCCTCCAGGAGCCCTCATCACGGTGAGACCCCCTGGAACTGGTCTCATGGAGATGACGCTGGCACCGTCCACGATCCTAACAAGAAGGTCCCTGGAGGAGGAAAGCGCATTACCGAAGCCGATCGCGTCCCTATGACCGAGGAGGTTGCTGACACTGTCAGGGAAAATTGGGAACAGCTTCCTAAAGACCATCGCCTCAAAGAATGGAACCGCCGATTCCATGAAGAGGCGGGGTCACCCGCAGACTCCAGCGGAGGTGCGGGGCCACCCGCGGGCGCGGCGCCAGCCGCTGGGTCCGCGGACGAAGAGTGGATGGCTGTTGCATCTGCTGCCGGATCCGCCGCCGG
This sequence comes from Prorocentrum cordatum, assembly GCA_963575745.1. Taxonomy (NCBI): domain Eukaryota; class Dinophyceae; order Prorocentrales; family Prorocentraceae; genus Prorocentrum; species Prorocentrum cordatum. The sequence continues at coordinate 222,608 of CAUYUJ010014354.1, read as the reverse complement.
TACTGAACAGACCGAACTGAACGAAGAATGGGCGGCGGAAGACGGCGCAGAGAATCCATTCCCTGATGGATGCGCCTGCTGGTACTGCAGCTCCTCGGCACAGAAGTGGTTTTGCACGAGGGTACTTTACCGCCACGAAAATGGCAAGTACAAGCTGGCCATAAAAGGTAGTGCCAACATCGACCAGATGAGACAGGTCATCCATGATCATGGCCAGCCAGAAGGCCTTCCTAAAGACCCCCCTGGTCCACCACCAGAGGACGACGAAGACATCGAACCACCTCCAGGACCTGTGGTCGACTCCTCGCCTCCACCTTCTCCTGAGCAGAGGTCTCCTTCCAAGAGCCCCGAAGGTTCACAGGGGCGTGCGAAGGCCAGAGGGATCGCCAAGAAGGACGACCCTGAGCCGGGAGAGCCTACCGGCCCGTCCGTGACGGAGAGGAGGAAGGCTTTTGCTGGACCATCAGCCCCGATGCCACCGGCTGCCCAAGGCGACGTCAAGGACGAAGATCGCGACCAGCCTAAGGCAGCCTTCCGAGGTGGCTGGACTCCAACTCTGCATCAGCCGCGCCTTGCACCACGACCAGGCTCGGCACGAATGAAAGCGCAACCGAAGCCCGAGGCTGGGTTGAGGTCGGCGCGGGCAGAGGCAGCCGCCAAAGGTAAGGAGGACAAGGGCTCTGTGGGGCCACCCGCTGAAGCGGCGCCAGCTGCAGCAGCGGGGACACCCGCAGAAGGCACTCCCTCAGAAGAAGAACGCCGCAAAGCCCTCAAAGAAATTGACAACCGACAGAAACTAGCCGACGATGCGCTGGCTGACCAAGGTCACCCGCACCCTGGTGCGGGGTCATCCGCTGGAGCTGCCTCGGCAGCCGCAGCGGCGCCAGCTGCAGCAGCGGGGCCACCCGCGCGTCGGCAACCAGCGTCGTCTGTTCTCAAGAACATCCCTCTGGGAGCCATTGAATATTGGCAAGGCATTGAAGGCAAAGGCCCGAAACGCACCATAAACCCACGAGTCACTCGAGATGATACAGATCGATACGCGGTCATCGATTGCCCCGATCGTCGTAACTTCGAGTGCCGTAACGAATGGGAACGTGAACAACAAGTCGTGGGCAATATGTTGCGGGACAGGCCGCCATTGCGCGTCGCGCAGCACAAGGCAGAGCTCATGAATGTCATGAAGAGGTTCAACACAGATCCGACTCTGCCGCGCGATTGGCAAATGGCCAAGGTGTCAATATGGTTCTCTACAGCCCTACGCCATGGTCCGCATTGGAAAGATGGATTCAGCCGATACTTCGACAAGATTGACACTTTCGATCCATACGATGGCTGGGTTGTTGTTGACGACTTGCTGGCAAATTGGACTGGTGACAATCAGTGGAAAGGCTACCAGGACATGCACGATGTGCTTATCAAGGGCAACCCTCACAGCTCAAACGTGTATTGGGTGTTGCTGAACTGCTGAGATGATCGACAACCATGGCATGCAGAAGGGCAGGCTCCAGATGAAATGCGTCGAGGATAGCATGACGCTACCTCCAAGATTCCGACCAAAGGCACACAGGCCACAATATTTCATCAGAGCCACGAACGGCCATAGCAGCCCAGGCATCCACTGCCCAGAGTCGCTCTATAAGCCCATCACGACATGGATGAAGGAACCAGATGACCCAGTATACTTTATCCACGGGACACAGTGGGAGCATGTTAAGGGCATCCTTGAGAATGGCCTTTCATGCCTCACACAGGACAACCCTAAGGGGCAGGGGGGGCGCCAGTTCGTTCACGGCTGCCCCTACCTCCCGGGTGACCCGAGGATTCAGTCGGGCATCCGTCCTGACTCTGAGGTGCTCATCTTCTGCAGCATCAGCAAGATGTTGTCCAGCGGCTTCTCTTTATGGAGGTCAGCGAATGACATCGTCATGACACGGGGCCACAATGGCCGCATACCGCCCGATCATATCTTTCAGATTGTGAGCATTGCAAAATATCGGGTCGGTGAAGCCTGGTGCAATCCGCTGGCTTACGACAAATCGCGGAAGCGGGGCCAACCCGCGGACAGGATTTGCTCCGAGGACTACTTGCCATTTAAAATGTGCAACAAAGTTCTGGGTGTGATGGACGAGCACGCCATGTACCTAAAGGGCTGGACTAAGACGGGCGGTCGCCCATTCAACCTGACCATGACCGAGCAAGTCGTTGCTCCACGACCGTACCTCACACAGACAGTCCTCATGATAAACGCCCAGGAAGACGAGGTCATGCCTGAGGCGGGGCCACCCGCAGGAGCGGGGACACCCGCGGCAGACACCTCGGATGGTTCATGGCAGCAAGTGGTCACGCCAGTAGCCGCAGTAGCATCTCCTTGGAGGCCGGACCAGCAGACATGGGTCCAGGCCCTCAACAGCTACCTGTCACCAGCCGACGTTTCTGGACTGACCGATCAGCTATACCGTGCTGACCCGTGGGCAGTGCAGGCAGGTATCCAAGACGCACAGCAGAGGAACCTGCGCACTCCTGCGGGGCCACCAGGCGCCCTAGGACCACAGCCACAACGCCCTCCGCAGCAGGCTGGAGGTGCGAGGTTTGTCCCTATGGGCGGCTCCGATGGTGGCTCGCCGTTCCGGACTCCGCCGTCTGAAACGAGCGAGAACAGCTTGTGGCAAAGACTCCAGGCGATTCGCGGAAATCCAGCACTCGCGGCAGCACTCCAAGCAACCACTCCCTTTGGCACTCCGAGGGGTAGTGAAGGAGGAGCGGCTGCGGGGTCACCCGCTGGGCGAACGCCTGCGGAGCCACCCGCTCAAGCGGGGTCACCCGCTGACGGACAGCAAGGTTCAGACTACGAACGTCGGGCAGCTAACTTAAGAGCACAGGCTACTTTTCTGCAACAACAAGCTGAAAGAGTGCCCAGCCTGTTGCGGAACCGCAACATAGACGTCACAAGCCATGGCGACTTCCGACCTCTCTGGAGTTGGACTTCTGAAGATGCTCCAAACGCTGATCCCACGAATCCATATCGACAGGTGTTTATTCCAGGAATAGCATCACACCCGATATACGGATGGGACAATCACGGTCCAGCAGAGGCGCCGGCCATGGACGCGCCGATGTACCCTGAGTACTACGCGCAGATAAATGACACTCCTATGATTGCGGGGCCACCTGCGAACGAATACACTCGGAACTTAGCTAATGAGATGTTTCGTTTGCAGTTTACACGAGCGGTCGATGCGCAGTCTATGCCACACTACGCCTACATGCCCACGCCGACGGACCCCGAGACCATAGTCCAGCCAGCTGGTCTCGCGGTGCCAGCCGCTATGGGCAGCATGCCAGACTACATCCGCGACGTGCACAACACGCAGCAAGCGATACTGGCATCCAGGCAGCAGGCTCGTGACAACACTAGGCTGCGCCAACAGCGCGCGATCCAGAGAAGGATTGAGCGCGAGGCCCAAGCGGGGCCACCCGCGGAAGCGGGGCCACCTGCTGAACGGCCAGAAAGGCGGCCGCCACCGACGCCATATCGGGAGGGCGAAACCACGTTCGAGCGCCAAGCTCGGACTCGCCCTGACTTGCCTGCTCCAGTCATCTCAGACTACAACTTCACTCAGTGCCCAATCTGCATGGACAACTACGAGATGGGCACTACAGTGTGGAGACTGGCGTGCGGGCACTTCTTCCACGACATATGCTGGGACCGTGTTGCACAGCAGCATGTCCGCAATCAGCGGCCAGGTGCGCCGAATGAGGCCCCCTGTGCCGTATGCCGTGGACCGGGCATAGTGATAGCACACTTCCCGTATGCTGGACAGCGCGATGCGGAGTCGGACCAAGCGCGCCAGCAGGAGAGGTACGTTGCAGATGCCCGCGAGATGCGTCGGTTACGCGAAGCAGTGGAGGCACTGGAGGCTCGAGCCGCACGATCGGCGGAGCCATCCGCACGTGCCCCAGCTGCACAGGCATACCCCTGGCCAGCGCCAGAACAAGGCATTCAGATGCCGGTCTTGCCCACGCTCCGAGCGCAAGAGCCCCCAGCTGCGGGGCCACCCGCTGAAGCGGCTCCCGCCGCTCAAGCGGGGCCACCCGCTAACGGACCTCCAAACCCAGGTTTCTTGAGGAACATGGAGGCTAACATCAGGCGGAGTGGCAGGAGCGGAGGCGGGATTCGGAGGCCAACTGGATCGACCAGGACCTCTCGAGTGGCAAGCCCGGTCAGCGCCAGAAGCCGGGCAAGCGCTGAGAGCGCAGAGGCAGCCCAGTTCCATTCCACATTCATGATCGACACAGAGGGGCTGACCTACGTGCGTGACGATACTGACACGCTGCCACCAAGAGGCGAATGGATGTCCACGCTATCTGCAAACTATTGGGTCCTCCAGCAGGAACCGATTACTGTGGAGGAGCGCCGCCAGTACGAGCAGATGTGGTGCACCGAGCTGACCATGACTCAATGGTTCTTGAACAGCGCCTGTTGAGGGGTACACTCGGATCGCAGATCACGTACCACACCAACGACCACACTGGCGTACAGGTCGCTCTTGCAGCGCGCAATGGGACATTCTTTCCTGATGAAGATGGTATGCCCTGTATCTCGTTCATGCTGGACATTGGTTCTAATGTGAACATCATTGGATCCAACACGGCGCGGAGCTTCCAGGAGATAATGGCCAGGTTCAACTACCGACCTGCCATCTGCACCCTGAGCAAGACCCTCTACATCAATGGTGTTGGGGAGGGCGCTGCGATATGTCGGAAGATGGGCAACTTCAAGATCGGGGTACAGTACGCCAACGAGGCGAGCCCCCGCATTGAGGAGTATGCCTCCAACATCGCAGAAGGCTCGGGCGCCAATCTCCCGGCTATCTGGGGCCTAGGGGCCATGGAGGCACGTGATACGATCATCGTGTTGAAGCCGGGCTACCAGAAGGTCATCTTCCCCAGCGGCGACTACACCCTGAAGCTGGGAAGAGGCGCCAAGGTCCTGAAGGCGAAGAAGACTCCCTCGGGACATCTCGCGATTCCCTGCGGGCTGTACGATGGGGCCAAGAGCCACACGGTCACGAACACCTTCACGATCCGCAGCAGTCGAGATGGCTACACCGAGACGGAGAACGAAGAGGACCCCGCCAGTGCGGGTCCACCCGCTGCGGCGGGGCCACCCGCTGACGCGTCAGCGGGGCCACCCGCGACGGGGCAGTTCGCCAATCCGAATAGGCACGAGGACTTCGTTCGTACATCTACCAACAGCTGGACATCGACCTTCACGACCGATACGTACATCGTCGAGCCGTATATCGACAAGCAGCTCCTGGAGGACACGACCCGTTTGATCGTGAACAGGACGCTGAACAGCTGGTGGGAGGGCCGACAGTGTCCCGAAGGGACTTGGCACCCACCTCCGAGAACGCGGCGATGATACGGCCACACATGAAGGCCGCCCTGAAGTCCAAGATCTTCTGGGCAGTCCAGGAGGCGGTGAGCAAATGGACGCCTGAGGAGTTTACCCCTCTGCATCCAGCGGGGCCACCCGCGTCACCGCCACCGCCACCAAGCTACACGGGCGGAGGTTCGTCGGACTCTGCGGGGCCAACCCGCCTGCTGTCGTCTGAGGACGTCCGCGGGATGACGAACCGCGAGCTGATGGACACTCTCGAAGCCATCACCCAGCGAGGTGAGAGAGCGGAGATCGTGGGTCACGCTACGGATCGGACGGAATACTTTGACATCTCTGAGAACAACCCGCCGAGTCTGTCTGCGAGCGTGGCCACACCAGCGACTCCTGCGGAGCCATCCGCGAACAGCACGCCTCCGAGTCAAGCGGCAACTTGGTCTCACGACAGCCGCTGACGGGGGCAGGCGGGCGCGCCGGCGGCGCTCGCTTGCGAAGAGAAGCCGAATACCGGCCTCCTCGCTACATACGTTGGCCGCGCTGAGGCCCGAGAGGAAAAATATCATTCAAAATGTCTCGTCATCGAAGATATTCGCACAGCTTGCGCTGAACTCCGAACCCGTGGCTATATATGTGACCGGATTACCCATAATGAGGTAATGACTTCAACTGGAACACAGTATTTGGAAAACTTGTTGGCAGGAGACTATAATATGTTGTGGGTGGCCACACCCTCTGATTGGTACATTCGTACTCCAGGAAAGAGGGCGGGATCCCCACTATCAACGTATACAAAATCTCCTGATCAAAGCGCGTGCTCTGAGCATGCAGATTGTCATCCTGGGGCCACCCGGGTATTTCTGGAAACAGGGTCCGATCAAAGATGTTATCGAAGATTTGAAGCTGAGCATCATACGAATGAGACTTTGTCATTTCGGTATCAAGTTTGATCGCTCCAGTAAATATCCCAGTGGTTCTTATATACAAGTTGCTACATCTTGTTCTCATATACCGCTAAACTTATGGAGATGTACTTGTGGCTCACACAAAGAACATGATTTGGATTGGTATGGCCAGGATCAGCAACGTGCCGAGCTCCGGCATAAAACCTTGGCTATCATCACTGCACGCTTCCTTGATCAACTCAATAAAGCCAACATGATTAGGAATGAGCGGAGTGCGGTACACCTCAGTGTGTGTACGCGCGTTGACAAAAAGGTAAGACACTACGTTCAATGTCCACAAAAGGGCCCTCAATGGGACCATGTTGTTCGTAGAGTCACGACCGACCTGGACACGAATAAGATCGTTCAAGATATCAAAATCCAGGATCAGCCGACTGGGTACAATTATGTAGCTCCATTACCTGATGGGCTTACAAACATCAGTATTCGGTTGTATTGGGAGCCTCCGGCTCCAGTCCTTCACGGCGACGGTGAGTCGCGAAGGCCACGCCCAAAGCGCGTGGCGATCGTCGATGACGATCGGTCTCCTCCCCCTTCGATTGAGCGTTGCCAAACGCGACCCACCAACTTTTCTGAAATTCCGCCATTTCCTGATCTAACAGCGGATCCTTCCGCAGCGGATCTCTCCGCGGAAACCGCGCTGCCCACTGATGCCAGGATAAAACAGAAAGAAAAGCAGAAAGCTGACAAAGAGGCTGGCATCAAACCGAAGAAAATCCCGAAGAAAGTGGAAGACGGTAACGGCGATTGTGGAGAGGACCTCAAAGGGCATGACTGCTCCACATATTTCAACGACGTTCCTCTTGATGACTCGGACTCGGACAGCGAATCAGAGGACATCTTCATGATGCTACCGGCGGGGCAACCCGCTGACTCACATGCTGATGTCTTCTCGGTGGTCCAGTCACTATGCTACGGCAGAAACAACCAAGTGGACGTGCTTGAATTATGTGGGGGCAAGGGTGGTATATCCATATGAGCCTTCAAGAGGGGGCTCTCGTCGGGCGGGAACCTTGCTAAGATATCTATTGTTGGCCTTGGAAACTCGGAAGTGCAAAGAGCAGTCCTTCACTACCTCAAGACTTGCTTTGTCAAGATCACGATTTTGCAGCCAAACTGCAGAACTACTGGACTTCCTTCATACTTCAATGCACAGGTCAATCATGATACGTGGCTTAAACACCACAAAGAGGACCTGCCTCACATCACGTTCTGCGGAACAGTCGCTCTATTACAAGACGACCTAAGACGTTTCTTTCTCAGGGAACAACCAATGGGCACGTGGGTAGATGAGATCCAACCATGGAAGGAACTGGCACAACGCAAGGTCACTTGCCAAACGATTATTGATCAATGCACGACTGGTCTCAAATATTCGTTTGGACAATACATTCGCAAGCCAACACAAATGATGGCAAACAAAGAAGAGTTGTTGGCACCTTTCAGAGGCAAGCGTTGTCCAGGTAATCATGTGCACGCCAATGCTTGCAACAAAGAACTAGCAAGGGCGGCACAGTATACCTACAGAATGCAGTCACTGATCGTTGATGCGGTGCAAATCGCCAAAGATCTGTTTGCTTACGGTCGCGATCCATTCGCGAATCGCGAACGCAGTTACGCGTTCGTAACAAACAGTGCTGGCTACGACTTGGACGACCCAACAATCCAGAGACACTCAAACGGATAAATCCTGCGACCACCATCTGGCGGTCTCGGGTGCCCTGGCTGTGGAGACAACAACTACAAACAATCACCAAGGCACAGCAGGAATCCGAAGATGTGTCGATGGTATGATGTTGAACCATACTATTGGGACTGTCCAAGCTGTAAGAAGGAATATCAGAAGAGCAATCCTCACTATGCCAAGATATCTGGCCAATGCAGATTCGCCGAAAAATGGAAGTTGCCAGATAACTTTGGTCAGCCGCGCCCAGCGGGGCAAGCCGCTCCTGCGGCGCCAGCCGCGGAAGCGGCTCCAGCCGCAAACGCGGCGCCGGCCGCGAAAGCGCGCGTGCGCGCGCCTAGGCCGCCACGGCCTGGTGAGGGCGATCCAACCGCAGGCGCCAGCAGCCATGACATCACCAAGGCCAAGGGGGCTTATGGTGACACCACTGGCGCTGGCAGCTCTGACGATCACCGCAGACTGCCGCAAGTGGCAGCGAGGCGCGGACGCATGGAGGGAGGTGATCCTCCACCGCCGCCGCAGCCTCGTGCAGAGCCGAGGCCAAGGCCAAGGCTTCCTGATTGGACTCGCTTCGACGTTCAGCTCAGCCTTCAAAACCTGCGCAGCTTTGACCCAGCTGTAGTGCAGCGAGAACTCCGCAAGCTTCACTTAAGATGGTTTCATGCCAAGGAACCAAAGATGCGGATGATTCTAGCTAAGGTTGGTCTGGGTGAAACCCGTTTGAGTCTGATCAAAGGCATTTGCGACTCGTGCAGAGAATGTCGTGCCTGGGAGAAACCAGGCAACACGGTGATGCCTTCTGTGTCACTGCCAGGACGTTTCAACGAGGAAGTCGAATGTGATCTTTTCTTTTACAAACAGGAACACATTGTCTTTCACATCATCGACCGTTGTATTCGCTGGGCAGCTGGCACAGAGATTCCTGATAAGACTATGCACGCTGTTCTCGATGCCTATCACACAACTTGGATGCAACATGGCCCTGCTAAGATCCTCTACTCCGATGGGGAAGGAGCGCTGAATAACGATACAGCAAAGCCCATCCTTAAATCCAAGGGAACAGAGCTTCGTATCCGAGCGCGTGGCCAGCGCGCCACGACTATCGAAGCTAGGAACGGCATCCTGCGACACCTCATACACGTGATGGGAGAAGAACTGAATAGAGTGAACATCCCTCTGAATTTCACTCGTCTCTTACATGAAGCCTTGTTTGCCAGCAACGCATTTACCTTCTACAACGAAGTGTCTCCGTATAATGCGCTGTATGGCAGACAACCAGCTATGCTTCCCGATTTCCCTGTCCTGGATCATGTTCAGTCCGCTGAATCATCAGATCACTCAAAGGAAGAGACAATCAGGAGGGTTAGTCTGGAGGCAATCACGCAGGCCACTGCGGTTGCCAAGACGAACAGGGCTCTTCGTACGAAGACTACTGCTACGGGTGAATTTCACTACAAAGAGGGAGATCTCGTGGACTATCATCGCCCGACCACCACGAAAGACGACTGGGGTGGATGGAGTGGTCCATACCCGGTCATCCGCAACGAACCTGACCGAGGCCAGGTCATCGTGAAGGTCGGCAATCGCGAAGTGCGAGTACAGTATCCTGACTCACGACATACGCTGTACATCGAAGCGCTGATGGTCCGCGAGATAGGATCGGACAATACGGCCCTTCGGACAGTATTGGCCTTTATTGCCGGTCTGCCAGCGGGGAAACCCGCTATGACTTTCGGATACCTACCAGCGAAACAGGGCCGACTGCAGATGACTGCTGCGAGCCGGCTTTCGCCTAAGGTGCACTTGCTTCTTCAATATCTCATTCGCATCTATTTTTTGCATTGAAAACGTGGTTGCTGTACGACTTGCTAAGAGCCTGACTAAGTTGCCTGCTGCGCCATATGCAGACAGCTGTACACTAGTGCACTATGATAACGATGTGACCCCTGGCTTTCATTATTATGAAGCTGATGGCACTGCCTTGAACATCTACGACATCACAGGGTCTACACATTCACGCATCATCCAGTGTCTTAAATCCAAGAAGCCGCTTGCTGGATTCGACCGAGACCTCACTAAGTTTGAGGAACTCGCTGATGGTTCACCACCAAGCGAGCCACCTCCAGCAGCTGCTCCTGAGCAGCCTCCTGCGGCGAATGATGGTCGGCTCCCGACCATCATAGAGGAAACAGAAGAGGATCTGGATGTCTTTGTCTTGGAGTCATGGTATGCTGAACTGATGGATGACAGAACACTCCTTGAAGCTGACACAGAAGAAGTCATGCACACAGTTCCGACATACATGACAGACTCACAGTGCGTGTTGGTCTCTACGACCTGTGAAGATGTGCAAGGCCACTTGCCGGTGCGGGGTCACCCGCCAGGATACGACATGGACACCTCTTACTACGTCCCTCTGTGCTCCACTGATCCGGACAGCCACTATGATCTGGACTCCGACGAGCACGGGAAGTACATCGAGCTTTGCTTCACAGCAGACATGTCCAAAGTCGTCCTGTCCGAGCAGCAACGCCGATTGTTGGATGACAGCAGCGTCACAACTATGCGAGTATATGTTAGTGCTGCCTCCAAACGTGCCGTGGTCGTCAAAGAAGACGACCTACTCACGAAGGCCGACATTCAAGCGAATCCGGTCAAAGTTTCCAAAGCCCTTTACACAGAATTGAAGACTTGGCTTGACAACAAATGCTTCCAGATGACTGACTTGAGCACAGCGTCGAGCATCATGACTTCACGCTATGCATACAAATGGACGTTTGTCAAGAACGAGAAGGGCGAAATGGAACGGACGATCAGGTTACGCTTGGTACTTCGTGGCTTCATGGACATTGAAGCCTTCGATGTCGAAACCTTCTCTGGCACGGCAAGGAGGTCAAACCAGAGATTGCTCGCAAGTTCTGCTGCGTGCAACAAAGCTTGGATCATCGCTCCCCTGGACATCAACATGGCTTTCTTGAAGGGACTGACCTATGGCGAGCTCGCCGCGGCAACTGGCGAGAAAGAGCGTGTGGTGTGCTTCACACTACCTCCTGGGTCAGCAGCTGTCCTTCGCACATTGCCAGGCTTTGAGTCATATGACGAATCAAAGCATTGTCTTCGGTGCCTCAAGCCGGGGACTGGCACGAAGGATGCCCCCAGGGCATTCTCGCTGAAGCTCAGGTCCATCACCAGGAGCTTTGGACTACAGCCTACTTCATACGATGAAGAGTTCGAGATGAGTTCAAACCTCTTGACAGCCAAACACGTTGATGACATCAATATGACTGGGAAGGAAGATTCCATTGACAAGTACGTCAAATGTGTTGAAGATACGTTTGGAAAGTGCAAACTGAACAAGCACACATACACAAATTGTGCCGTTCGGTACAACAAGACCGATGATGGGAGCGCCACTCTTGATCAGGACGAATACATCAAACAACTTCGTCCTATCACACATCCAGAGCTCACAGGCGCTGATCCTGAGAGCAAAGCGACAAAGACGATTTCTGATATGTTCGTCAGTCTTCGTGGCGCTCTAGCCTATGCGTTGATCACGCAGGTATGGCTGATGGTCTATGTTGTTTCACTGCAACGTATCCAGGAACCGACAAACATCCAGGTACGACGACTGAACGCGGTTACCAGGAAATTGCAGGCAGGTCCGAAGAAGATCGCGCATCAAGCTATGACTCCAACAGGAGAGGTCGACCTGCATAGCGATTGTGGCTATCGTCGTCTCAACGGAGATGAAGACGACGAAGTCAAAGGCTACGGTATCCGCGGGGCTAACCTGCTGAGGCGTGGCCACACGCAAGCGGGGAAACCCGTCGTGCACCTGGTGGACGCATACTGCAAGTCTCATCGACTGCAGGTGCGTTCGAGCTACTCTGCGGAAACACTGGCAGCAGCCCACAACTTGGAAGACTGCTACCCGACCATTGTAACGCTCCACGAGCTACACTCGGGACCATTGACCCCCACACAGTTGAAGAACATATTGGAACTGGGTGGTCTATGTATCAAAGTCACTCTGACTATTGATGCCGAGTCTGTCTTCAAGTCTTTGTCTAGCAAAGATCTGAAGAAGCCCACAGAATGCACTCTGCTTGGGCACATCAGCTGGATCCGCCAGATGATGGAGCGCGGAATCGTTGAAAGCGTCCAATGGTGTGACACGCGGGATATGACTGCCGATGGTCATACCAAAGGTAGTATTGACCGCGCGTTGCTCCTACAGGTAATGGCCGGTCAGCAATCCTTCAAGCACGAGCTGAAGAAACATACTCCGTATAGGGCGGGCAGGTCGTCTCAGGACGGCCCTGCCTCCCGAGCTAGCGGGGAAACCCGCGCGCAGGTGCGCTTTAGTAGCGAGGAAACTCGCCGGTAGCGAGGCTACTCGCGCGCCCTTGCCTTGTAGGCAGCCGCTGTTGCCTGGCACTGTTTTTTCCGCGTAATGTAGAAATTCGGTGCTTGCTCGTCTCCTCCCCCTCCAACTTGAAACGGAGAGGGTTAAAGGCGAGATGTAAATCGAGCATGCACCGCTGCCGTGCCTGGCTCAAGCCGGGCCCGGCCGAACATGTGATTGTGCCTCACCGAGGCGCACTACTCGCATCTGAGATCGGAAAAGACCTTTCTATTGAAGATGCCCCTTCTATCCTTTACTGCAGATCCCATGCTTCATGTTGCTCTCTTGCTCATGCGGTATGAGCCAAAGCCTGGGATATGGGAGCGCCGAAGGCGGAACATATATCTTGGCTTACCAGTGCGTTTTCGACTCCCCTGGCCTGGACCCCTGGTATATGTATATACGGATTTACCAGTACTGCTTTCATAAAGAAACAACTATGTTATGTATGCTTGCCTCCATACATCTAAGCAACTAGAACACGAGCGAAGCTTCAAGACGGATCCTTGGTGCGGTCGCAGTTGATCGAGCCGAGCCCAGCCGTGGCGACAAGTTCGTCTTTGGCGATTTTTTTCGGCGGGGCAGAGCCACACATGCGGACACCAAGAGATCCTTGTTTTCGAGCCGAGCTCAGACATCGGCGAGTGTGCAAGTCTTGATTTCCTCGTCCTTGTTCCCTCGGTTCTTTCTGCCTCCCCCTTCCTGCTTTCCCTCGCCCCTCCCGTTGCAGCTAGTCCTCTTGCAGTTATTTCTGCGATTGATTTCGCAGCCTTGCGGCTACGCATATTGTCTGGCGATGACGACGACGACGGAGACAATGAAAGTATGAAGGACGGACAATGGCGGGTTGGTGAGACGCATCAGCGCTCTCTATTCTTCGACATTTCCCCATCGTCGGGTTCTGTTGGGGTGGGGGCGCGGTCGTGCAATATCCAAAATCTCCACACATCGAGCTTGCGCTCTTGGCGATGACGAGGAATGAGGAATTTGAGTGACAAAGGGGGGCCCGAGGGCCCGCGGGGCCCGAAGGGGCCGTGGTGGCCACCTTCTCACTTGTAGAGGATACTGTACTAGTGCACGAAAAAGGCCGAGTAACCGATAAGAATACCCTATGTTAAAAATTTTAAGCTTTTTATCTTGAGCCACTCTTGTATTAACAAGTGGCGTTCCCAAGAGGGTCCTGTCCAATTCCCCCGCCCTTGTAGTTTGTCTAACCCAGCCCCCATCGACACGTCTACCCCGCCAGGCGATGAGGTTTCCATGCCCATCGGAACCACAGGCGATGCACGGGGCCTCGCGCGCGTGAGGCGATGTTGTTCGGCGGTGCGCAGGGCCTTTCACTTCAGTGGCCAGCGCCGCATATCCACGTGACCAGCAGCGGGCCTCCGCACATATGAACAGATCTGGCTTTGAGATTGCGCTAGGCACAGAACGCCGCAGTTAAGGTCTATAGTGAGGACGCGCTGCAAGGACGCAAGAGGGGTGTGTCCACAGTGGTGGCGCGGACGCATGCGAGCGCCGCCACTGGGGCCTTGGGTGGAGCTCCCTGGGGCCGCGAAACGTGCGAGTGGTGTGCCGAAAGTGGTGGCACGGACGCATGCGAGCGCCGCCAGCAGGGCCTTGGGTGGAGCTCCATGTGGGGCCGTTTTTTATGACGCACATTTCTAAGCAACCGTTTCTACCCAGACCCACCGACGCCCCCCCAACAAAACCAAACATAGCCACGAGCAAACAACATTATCCTTTCGAGGGACCCAACCATGTGCAGTTGTGAGTGACGCAGTTGTGGGTATCGGCATCGGTGAACCTCTCTGGGGTCACGACGCGTGTGACGGGTGTGCCAAAATTGGCACGGGTACGCCATGCGGACGCTGCCACCAGAGCCGTCGGTGGAACACCCTATGGGGCCACGGAACGGGCAAGGGGTGCGCCGAAATGGGGGGTGGAACTCCATCCCGACCCTGCCATTGGGGCCTTCGGCGGAGCAGACTATAGGGCCACGAAACTTGTGAGGGGTGTGCCGAAATGGGGGGGTGGGACCGCATGCGAACGCAGCATTGTGGCCTTCGGTGGAGCTCCCTATGGGGCCACGAACGTGTGAGGGGTGTGCCGAAATGGGGGTGGAACCGCATGCGGGCGCTGCCGCTGGGGCCTTGGGTGGAGCACCCTATGGGGCCACGAAACGTTCGAGGGGTGCGCCAAAATTGAGGTTGATCTGCATGCGGACCCTGCCACAGGGAGCCTTCGGTGAAACACCCTATGGGGCCACGAAACATGTGAGGGGTGTGCTGAAATGGGGGTGGAACTGCATGCGGACCCTACCAGTGGGGCCGTCGGTGGAGCCTCCTATGGGGCCACGAAACGTCCGAGGGGTGCGCCGAAATGGGGGTGGAACTGCATGCGGACCCTGCAACTGGAGCCTTCGGCGGAGCACCCTATAGGGCCACGAAACGTGTGAGGGGTGCGCCGAAATGGAGGTGGAACTGTATGCGGACCTTGCCACTGGGGCCTTCGGCGGAGCACCCTATAGGGGCCATGAAACGTGTGAGTGGTGCGCCGACATGGAGGTGGAACTGCATGCGGACCCTGCCACTGGGGCCTTCGGTGGAGCACCCCATGGGCCACGAAACGTGTGAGGGGTGCGCCGAACTGGAGGTGGAACTGCATGCAGACCCTGCCACTGGGGCCTGGGTGGAGCACCCTATGCGGCCACGAAACGTGTGAGGGGTGTGCCGAAGTGGAGGTGGAACTGCATGCGAACCCTGCCACTGGGGCCTTCGGCGGAGCACCCTATGGGGCCACGAAACGCTCTTCTAGGTGGGTGAAATGCATGGAGAAGGGAGAAGGGGGAGGAGGGAGGGGGCAGCGGGAGGAAGGTGGGAACGCGGGGCGTTGTCTCTTCAAAACGAGGACCCAACACCACAGGATGGTTGGGAACAAACAAGCATACACAACCCGCCAACACACAACAAATCAACAACATCAAACACATCTCATGAATGCGCACTGTATGGTAACTAAGTACCCATGCGAACCAAAATCCAGTACCGGTGCAAGTGCTCACGTAGGTTGTCGCGAAGTATGGTAGTAAGTGTTCGGCGTTGTCATGACATGCACCTTCTGGTTAACATAACTTATGCACGGTTGACACTTAGGTCGTTTTACGACAACCATCTTATAAGCTAGTTAGAACCTGAGTACTAATCGTGCGAACCGAACCCGAACCGGGGCGGCGATCACAGTGCCCTCGCCGATCGACGATGCAGGCACGTCGATGGGCGGCGGGGGTGGGGTTCGGAATTTAGCGAGCACGTGGCACAATCCGAACCCTATCCCCGCCTCCTATCGTTTCAGGAGAGCCAGGGTAATTTCAGATGACGCCACCTACGCCCCAGTCGAACATTCACCGCCGATAGGGGGTCCATAGCCCACTCCGCCCAGGAACGTGCGATGTATCGCCGATTCCAGCTCGATGTTTGCCCCCCCGAGCTCCAGATCCCCCCTGAGCTCGATCCCGGTCCCTCCTAATGTTGACCCTCACCCCCCCGCGCTCCAGATCCGCACGTCGCGGCTGCTGGATGAGGAGGAGTCCTCTTCCAACTCCGACGCCGACGACGAGGAGGCGCCTCTCCGCCGTGCATCGCTCCAGTGATTGCCCCTGGACAGGCTGGCTCGCTCCTTCGGGCCGGACTCTGAAGTCGAAGGCGTGCGCCCGTGATTGCCTCACTTGCCGCGAAGGTCTAGACCTATCAGATGGGGTTCGAGTAAATAGGGTCGGAGGATCGCGCCGCATCGCCGATGCGTCGGCGATGCGGCCCGATATGGAGCCCGATTTGTTTCACGCCGACGTTGCCGATGCTTCGCCCACATTGCTGATGCATTGGAGGTACATCAGCGATGCGGCGAAATCCTCCGACCCCATCTACTCGGACCCCACCTAGGAGGCCTCCAGAAGCCACCTCGTCTTTCTAACCGCCCATTTCTTTCTCGCCCTCCGCCACACTGCTCAAGGCCCGCACAACTGACAGACAGCCAGACGAGCAGTCGCGTGCTCAGCACAATGGTCGTACAGTGCTCAGGCCGGCGGAAGCAAGGGCCTGCCGCAGCCCGATCTGTTGGATCGTCTGCCCCTGCACGCGTGCACGGAGGAGGTCGTGATCATCCCCCCGGCCTTGGCATCAGAGCAAGGCCCCGGCCCTCGGCATGGCGACCTGTCGACCCGCTTTTGCTGCTAAGCTCAGGAGGTGCCGCGGCCCATGCTGCTAAGCCCAGGAAGTGCCGCTGCCCGGGCCAGGGCTATCCTGGTCTCCGGAGTCCGTGGATGGAGGCGCCAGTTTTTTTCGTCAGTAGCGCACCCACCTGCCTCACCTCGATGTGGGGCCCGCGGTTCCAGGGAAGGTCGGAGCCGCATTTGCGGAGGTTGTGGCGGTGCGCAGCCGGTGGGTCTTCCAGGGCAAGCTGCGAGCTCATCATTCGATTTCGGGTTTTCAGAAGAGGATCCTTTTCGGCTCATGCTTTTCTCTGGGGCGGCCAAGAGGGGGGTGACGTCAAGGGGGGGGGACATCATGGCGGGGGGCATGATATTCCCACAGATTTCATGGCGCCTCTTCTTATTTCAATACGTCCCCGGCCCCCCCTGGGCCGCGCACATGCCGCCGGCCATTATTTGCGCCCCCCTTCTTGGACCCCCCCCTCTTGGCCGCCCTCGAATTGCATTCTAAGTCAGAGTGAGGGGGCCGAACAGTCATTCACTGTCCCTGGGTGCGTGGCTGAAGTGGGATTCCGCGGTGCAGATTCTCGTTGTTGTTTGTTGTTGTTTGTTGTTGTTTGTTGTTGTTTGTTGCTGTTGTTTGTTGTCGTCGTCCCACCCGCAACCCGCCCCGCGACCCACCCGCGACCCACCCCGCGACCCACCCCGCGACCCACCCGCGACCCACCCGCGACCCACCCCGCGACCCTACCCGCGACCCACCCCGCGACCCACCCCGCGACCCACCCGCGACCCACCCGCGACCCACCCGCGACCTACCCCGCGACCCACCCCACGACCCACCCCGCGACCCACCCGCGACCCACCCGCGACCTACCCGCGACCTACCCGCGACCCACCCGCGACCCACCCCGCGACCCACCCGCGACCCACCTTCGACCCAAACCACATTCAAGGTACAAACAAACATGTTCGGCGCCTGCGGCTTGCTTTTGTTGCATTCCTTCGAGGTGCAGAGCCCGCGACCCACCCCGCGACCAACTCGCGACCAACCCGCGACCCAAACCACGATCAGGATACAAACTATATTTTTCGGCGCCTGCGGCGGGCATCTTTTGCATTCGTTCCAGGTGGAGAGCCCGCGGCCCACCCGCGACCACGGTTTTCAGGGTACAAACCACATTGTTCGGCGCCTGCGGCACATCTTTTGCATTCCTTCCCGGAGGAGAACCCGCGGCCCACCCGCGACCCAAACCATTTTCAGTGCACAGACCTATTTTTTCGGCGCCTGCGGCGGGCTGCTTTTGTCAGTTGAGCGGAAGATCGGGACAAATCGGAACCAGAGATTCTGGGAGAGTTCCAAAGAAATAGAACGCCGAATTGTGGAGCGCAGCGCGCGCATTCGCAGAAGTTCCCCAAGGACTTTGCGAGGGCTTGAGGAGCCCAAGTAACGCATGGGCGCTCAATTAAACTGTTGAGGGCGGGCAGAAAAGCTGGTGTGCAGGAGCATTGGGAGCGGGTGCGCGGCTTGCACGGGGGGCGCAGTAGGTTTGCGTTTCAGGGGTTTGGGCGTTGGCCGATGCGTTGATGGGGGGCCCGAGAGTGCGTCACACATATTACGCCTGTGGCGCCATGGAGGCCGCATGTGCGGCTGCATTGGGGCGGGCGCCCCGCCGCGCGCACCGTCGCGACAGCTCTCTTGGGCGCCCGCCCGCCGCCGTGGACGTAGTGGGCCAAGCTAGTCTCGCGGTCGGCGCGCGGCGGGTCGGCGGCCACGACGCCGGCGGCCTGAAAATGCTTCGAAAGTGTTTCTCCCCGAGCCCGGGGCTATTGCACGTTTTCGGTGGCACGCGCAGCTCGGAAAAAAATCGCCTTGTCCGTCGGCGGCCAGTTGGCTGTCGTCGCGCAGAAGTACTGGCGGATGGCGCGGTCCACGCTCAGCGCAGAGAGCGTGTCCATGAGCGTGGACTCGTCGAGGGGCAGGAGGAAGGACCTCGTGGTCGGGACCATCGCGGCCTGCGATGTCCACGGCCCCCACCCTCGGCGCGTGAGGACCTGCTGGGTGCCGCCGCAGGCCGATTTCAGAGAATCTCGGAGCGGGACATCCGGGCGCGCCAAATTTCGCGGGCCGAAAAACTCTCAGAGAATTTCGGCCAGCTCCGAGGTTTTGGGTTTATGGGAATGTTTCACGCGGGGTGTCTAGTTCAGAGATTTTCAGAGATTCTCAGAGAAGTTCGGACGCGAGAATTTGGCGCGCCACGTTTTCTGGTTCTGTGAATTTCTGAAAAGCGGCTCCTCAGGTTTTACCGGAT
Organism: Prorocentrum cordatum; assembly: GCA_963575745.1. Taxonomy (NCBI): domain Eukaryota; class Dinophyceae; order Prorocentrales; family Prorocentraceae; genus Prorocentrum; species Prorocentrum cordatum. Next base: position 203,628 of record CAUYUJ010014354.1, on the reverse strand, counting down.
CTCCAGGCGTCCCACTGTCAGCCAGAGACGAGCGACTGGCTGGCGCCGCGCCCGATGCTTCCGGAGTCGCGAACTCGGTCCTCGATTCCGTTGGGCCCGCGGGCCCCTGGGCCAATCGCGAGGTTGCCGAAGCCCCCGGGCGGTTGCGCGCGATTGTCTCCGAAACTGGAGTTGGGCATCCATGGTGGACGCCCGCGCGTGCGCGCTAGGTGTCCGCGAGATTATTCGGTGGCGGATATTGCATGGTGCGGGGGCCTTCCAAAGACTTTCCGGGTTTTTCTCTACGGTTATTTCGGCGCGCTTCGGGAACCTTGGGGCGGCGCGGGGAAGTCGCCAGGCCGCGCGCGGGCTCTTTTTCCAATGCCTTCTTGGGCATTCTCGCGGTGTTGCGTGGCCGAAGAGGTCACTGAGTACTGAGTACTGCGCTTTTTGACATTTACATGTTTTTTTCGCTGCGTTGGTTGCGTGATTGTTTTGGCGGTCCGCCTCTTTGGGGCCCCCTTGGGGCCTCAAGTTTGTTTTGTTGACGTCGGGACTTCTGGAGTGAAAGGCGCTTGGCGCTGAATTCCCTCGGGCGCGCGCGTGGCCAAATACGCGCCGTGGCCGCATCCGCGCCGGGGCGCATTCCTTCCCTCGCGAAGCCGATGGCGCCCAAGGCGTGGCAGGCCCGTTCGGCAGCGCCCCCTGTGATTTGAAAAACCGAGCATGATTTTTATCCCGGTCAAACTTTGCCCCGATCCCGGCTTCGTTTTATTTCGCATTCCTTCCAAGTGGTGGTGGAGAGCCCGCGACCCACTTGCGACCCAAATCACGTTCACTGAACAAACCAAGGCCGCACAAGCGCGGCGGCGGATTTTAGCATGCCGTCTGAGCCCGCAACGACCTCGTCAAGCCCCGCGCATCCACGCCAGCCCGTCCAGCAATTTTGCCCCGGCGAGTTGCCTTGATCAGAGAAGTCGGGGAGCATAAAATGGAAAAAATGATTGCGTTGCCGTTATCTTGGGAAAGGAGGAAGGGCAGGAAAAGTAAACAGGGGACGAGGAGGACGCGGAAAAAGAGAGGATGTAAGGAGAATGTAGAGAAAGAGGAGGAGGAGGAGCAGGAAGATGACGAGGGGGAGGAGGAGGCGGAGGGGAGGAGGAGAACGAAAAGAAGGAGGGGGAGGAGGGGGAAGAGGATGATGATGGACGACAATGGGAGGACGATGATGGAGGCCGATGAATGGGAGGACGACAGTGGGAGGACGATGATGGAAGGACGAGGGGGGGGAGGGAGAACGAGGGAGAGGAGGAGGAGGAGGAGGACGACGTGGAGGAAGAGGACGATGACGATGACGATGACGATGAGGACGAAGACGAGGACGAGGAGGAAGAGGAGGAGGAGGAGGAGGTAGGGAACGCCATCGACAAGGAAGGCGGGGGCCACGAGGTCCGCTGGCTCTACGACGCCCGCGTCGCCCGCGCCAGCCCCCTCACTCTTACCCGCAAGTGCGGGGTGCTACATATTTCAGATGTTTGAGCGAGAATTGTCAGAGGACTTAGGGGAGAGGGTGGCCTGGTCGAATGTGTCACTGTTGACTCGCTAGCGCATTTTTGCGCGTATGTGTCAAACTTGGAGTGGATGATCTGATAGCCATGGGTAATAGGGGGAATCGGAATGATCGCCAGGAAAGAGGAGAACTAGGTGGAAGCGTTTTACGATTCTTGTTTTTCCCCAAACAGTGCTCTCACTTTTGTTTTGCTTGCCGAAGAAATTGGGCGGGTCTGTTCAGGTATGAGGCTCGTCGTGGTGGGAGCCTCGTGGGCGCCCCGTGCGCTGGGTGTGTCCGCCGGGGTTTCGCTTGGCGCCCGGTTTGTTGGGTTGGTTGGCAGCCTGTGCGTTGGGTTGGTCCGCCGAGGTTTCGCCTGGCGGCCGCTCGTGTGCGTCCACGTGGGGTCCGCTGTAGATTGCACGACGTAGCGTGCACTGCGCAGTTTTCACCACCTAGCCCCCACCATTCACGTGGATTGCGCAATGAAGTTTGCACCACATTGACTGCACCACAATGATTGCGACATGTAGCTTGCACCACAGAGATGCTACCACACAGTTTGCACCACGCAGGTTCTCTCTTTAAAAGAAGGATCTGCTCCACCACCATTCCCCTTCCAGGTTATCGCCCCCTAGGACACTGCAAATTACAATTGTGTGTGCCTCGATCTTGCAGTTCCCATACGAGCTTTTATCACTTGAAAACAAAGATTATCGCCTCCCTCAGCCCTGTCTAACGATACTATGCGCGCACACCCGTTTATTACGAACTGCATGATGTTACTCACACTGTGAATGTTAGCTCCGGGGGCCAAGTCCAAACACCTGTGTGGCACTGTGTATGTTTAGTCGCTCTGTGTTCAACTCAGGGGCGGACGTACGATAAGGTAAGTCCCCAACAAAGATTCTGCATCTAGGAACTCAGTTTCTTTCAGTTTCTGCAGTTTGTGGCTTAGGGGTTCCTTTCGATTTCTTTCCATGCTGTCCCTTGGAGATAAAGACACCAGACACTCTCTCCGTTCGGTGACTGTCGTGGTCGGTTTGATCCCACAGTTGGTAGCGGAGTTTTTGGTTCGTCCAGGGGCTTACAGCTTCCTCATGGCCAGCGAAGCCGAAGACCAGCAGCCGCCGCCGGAGAGTAAGAGTGTGTCGTGGGACGAGGTGGTGAACGCAGTGGAGGGCTCTGTCTCGAACCCAGGGTCGGGTTTCACGGAGGCCCAGAAGCAAGAGCTGACCGACATGGTGACGAAGGCCGTGCAAGCCGCCATCAGCTCGCCACAGTCCTCGCGGTGGATACCTGAAGGCGCCACATGGCAACCGCGAGGCGCAGATTCCGGCGAACAACCAGCAGCAGCTGACCTTTGGAAGGGGCTATATCCGTGGCCGACGACATGGCGGGGAACGAGTTCAGCGCGGGGTGAGTTCGACGCATGGGGGAGTCGAACGGATTGGACTCGTGCCGACCCCAAGGTGGACTCCACGGACAAGGTCTGGGAATGGGCCTCAACCTCCAGGGGCTACGGCTCCGAGTGGACCTCATCGAGCGCTGGCCAGCGCTGGCAGTCGTGATGGTCCTCGGCGTCGTGGAACCAGCCGGGTATGTCAGGCCCTCCAGAGTGGATGGGCTGGGCAGACTACAAGTTGCGGCGGAGGCGAGTTCGTCGCTGGCTCCAGGGTGCGGGCATCCCCTCTGCCAAGCGCGTTGACCGTTTCCTGCAGGCGCTCGAGTGAGACATGCAGCGCCAGATGCAGGACCTTTTTCGGACGCAGCGCTGACGAGCGAGGGCGGGGCGAATACCAATTTGGCAAGGCTCGACGCTTTCAGCGGCGAGAGACACGACGCCGATCGGCGCAAGGCCGGTCGCGAATGCTTGTTCAACTACAAGCGCAAGGCGTCGGAGACTTCATCCCAGCACGCGGCGAAAATGCAACAACATTTTGACCACTTCGGAGCGCAAGGACTCCAACTAGACGACGAATGGAAACATTTTCCCTAGAAGAGGGGGTTTCGCTAGACGATTCAGGGCACCAGGTGCTTAGATTCATGGCCCGCGGCAATTCCAGCTTCTCCGCTCTGCAGGCAGTCATCGAGGAAATTGACATGACCAGGAGCGAGTTCATGGCGGCTTCTAGCAAGAAGAGCTACCTGGAGACCGCTGACGCAGAGGAGGAGACGTTTCACACGTTCGGAGAGCACCAGGAGGGCGCCGAGAGCGAGTGGAGCCTAGACCGCAGCAAACAGAAGGATATCCTCATGACTGCAGAAAACTCCCAGGTCGATGAGAACGAGCTGGGCGACATCTTACCCGCGCTCACGAAAGAGAAGACGCGAAAGGAGAACAAGACGCTCAAGCGCACTCTGGAGACGGACCGCCGCCTTTCTAGGCCGCCGGAGCCCTTTCGTGGAGAGCGACAAGGCGATCGCGATCGAGGAGGTCGCCGTGAGAGAAAGAAGCGCCTGAGCCCCGAGGAATGGATGAAAGTGACGCGCTGCCATCGACGCAAACAAAAGGGACATTGGGGGCGGGGGTGCCCGCGGGCTGCTCCAGGGCCCCCTCCCCCGCGAGATCAGATCAGGGAGGCGGCGGCAGCTCCGGGACTTCGTTCTTCGTCAGCGGACGGGCTGGGACGGGGATCTTCCCGGGCACGTTTTCCCTCGAGAACGCCAGCGGCGAGCTCGCGCTGCCGGGGCTGGCCGACCTCGTTTCTGAGGCCATCTCTGGAGTCAGCGAGGACAGTTGGCAGCCGATCTCTCCCCTGGCGGTCGAGGGCGGCTCCGCGGTGATGGACGCGGCCGCTGGTCAAGCTATCGCCGGATTGCCCGCGTTGGATATGCAAAAAGGGCTAGACAAGGCCCTCGCGGAGAAACGCTCCAGGATCCCCAGAGCTCCCAGTTTGAACGGGCACGCCAGAGGGGTGGGGGGCCGCGCCGACGCGATCACGGGTGTGCTCGTTCCAGGAAGACGAAAATGATGTCTTAAGCAGCCGCGCCAGTCCAGTGCAGGGCCAGGTGGGGGGCAGTCCGGGGCTAAAATCGCGAGATCCGAAGACTCGCCGTTCGACCGGTCCGACCAGGCCTGCCAGGCCGGCCCCGACATCGAGGACCACATCTGCGCAATTCCAGGGGCACCGCTCGAGGGCGGCCGAATCCCAGAACCCACGCCCTACCTCGAGAACCCGCGCGACAGTCTCCGCGTTGGCTCAGGACCCAAGCTGCGCCTCTCACTGCGCCAGCGATTTTCTCATTCAGGGCGTTTCTCGTCATGGCAGCGGCGTCTCCAGAGAGTCTTCCAGCTCCCGAGGGCGAGGGGGGCCTACCGAAGTTGACGCGCTGTCTGACCGAGAACGAGGCGCCAGACGACCTCTCGAGGGCCGCCAACTGTTGGGCGGGGGTGGTCTCGAGGCTCTTCATCAGCGTGGACCTCGTCTGGCGCGGGGCCCTGGAGGCCGCGAGGACTGGACGTCTCTTCCCCCAGTCCTACACTCGTGCGCAGAGGAGGGCCACTCCGAATCAGGTGGATTGCCCTCGCCCTCCAGATGCCGCCTTCAGCAGGGGCAACAAGGACGGCGAGTGGTGGAAATGTGGCCTGTGCGAAATCCGCCAGGCCTATCGCGTCTCGCGCAAGGACCACCCCCGGACCGAGAAGGAACAGCCGCAGTTGTCACAGAGATCGGCGGCGCCCTGGGGGAAGCGAGGGAGTGCCCCAGGCGTGGCCTCGAGCCTGCGCCCCCACGCGCGCCGGAACACCGAGGCCGAGATCTGCGAGGCCGAGCCGAGCATGAACGGCTCCATTCCCCAACGCATGAGAGATCGCGGCACCCGCGAGATAGTTGCCTCCGACCCGCTGGGCGTGGACGCCCGACCGCGGCGTCGCCGAATCAAGCGCCAGAGCGCAGAGGTGCCCGACGAAAAGATCTCGCAGGCAATGCTGGAGATGCGGGGACATGCAGCAGGCCCTCCTTCGGCCCAACCAGGAGGTGACAGCGCAGATGGGCAACCTGACGATGCACGTATCCCACCACTGGCATCAGCACCAGGCGGCTCTGGCGGCAGTCAACGAGGGTTTCCACGCGGCCCAGCCGGGGCCTCCAGCCGCGGCGGAGCCCGCCGAGGAGTCTCCGGAGGAGCGCCTAGCCAAGCATACCTGAGCACGTTGCCACTTCGAGAGGCAGCCGAGAGGGGCCCGCCCGGGATGCTTGAGACGGTGAGCGCCTTGAGCCTGGCCGACGACATTGTTGTGATATCCCTCCTCTCTCTGTCCGACTAGCTCGACGCCGAAGGGCCCAGGGATCAGAAAGCGAGACGACGTAGACTTGGGGGCAGTGAGAAAGTTGAAAACCCGGTTTGGCGATCGCAGCGCCTTCTGGCTGTGGGATTCCGAAACTTGGAACGGCCCCTTTTCGGATTTCAGGAGGAAGAGCCCTCGAACCTCCTTTCTCTTCCTTTCGATGTATGCGCCTAGTTGGTCGGGCGCCCCCTTCCCCGACGCCCTGCGTGGCGTTTTTGAACAGGGAATGTCGGGCGCCATTCTCGATCGAGCCTGGCCTGGGCTCCAGGGGCCCCCCGGCATCGCACGCCCTGCGCTCGAGATGCTGCGGCCCCCGGCCAAGGCCGCTAACGCCCGAAGGAGCCAGCGCGCCGAGTCAGTTTATATGGAAGTTTTCTCTCCTCTTCGATTCCTCGGGCCGGTCTCGTTTGCCTCGGTTCCTGGGACCTCGAAACGAGATGGGGCTCCCGCAAGGCCTCCGACAAGTCGAGCCCGTCAGATTGTTCGAGAACAGAAGCCCGACATGATTTTCCTGGACCCCCCCCCCCCCCTGACGAGTTTTCAGCGAGGTCTGGCAGGTCTCGAAGAAGTCCATGGACCCATCGGAAAGAGCTAAAGCTGAAGTCGAAGGCAAGATCATACTTGGCTTTGCAGTCGAGCTCGCGTGGCTCGAGCTGTCCGAGAGTCGCGACTTCGCTCTCGATCGCCCCGAAGGAGCTACTTCCTGGATTTCTCCCCCCCCTCCCCTGCCTCCTCGAGTAGTTGAATGTCGGCGGGGTCGTGGTCGATCTCTGTCGATTTCGTCTGGCCATAGACAGAGCGGGGCTGAACGAGAAGCCGGCGCGGCTTGCCTCCAACAGCCCGGGGTTCCTCGACAGTTTCAGGCGTGTCCGCGCACCGGAGATCGCGAAGGCATCCAGCGCGCGGGGGCAAGACCTACTTCCCGAGCCCGAGTGTCTCCGCCAGGACTCGTCAAGAGACTCGTCCACGGGCTGAGGCATCGTGTTTCCCGGGTCTCTCGATGCCGTTCGTCAGAAGAGGCGGCGCGACTTTCCAGGTGATGTCAAGATATGACGGCGCTTCCCTCCATGGAGGCTTGGAGCGCCTTAATGTGCACCTGGGACAGATACCTCGGGGCCCCGGACATGGTGATGAGCGAGGGGGGGGGGGGGGGGGGGGGGGGGGCGGGGGGTGTTTCTCGGAGAGTTCGAGCGCGGACCGGAACAGCGCGGAACTTGCCAGCGCGTCTTTGACCCAGACGCCGACGCCCCTCATCAAAATGGAAGATGCGGGAGAGGCGGGGGCTGGGTCAAGGATCTGCTCGTGAAGGGGGGCTAGTGACAAAGTGCTGGATTCGCTCGAAGACTTCGATCTCCTCCACTGGGACATCGTCGCCGCCAAAAACCAGCACCTCCGCCGCGGAGGGTTCACCCCCTGCCAACTCGTGTTCGGGCCCCAGGGCCCCAGCCGACTTCCTCTCTGACACCGCTGTCAATCTAGTGGCCTTGGGCGTCTTGGGAGAGCAAGGTTGGGATCAATGCGCTGCCGCGCAAGAGTTTTCGCGCGCCCAGGCAGTCAGGCACTGCGCCCGAAAGGAGGTCATCGCCTCCTCGAGTGCCGCCAAAGTAGGCCGGGCTGCCGAGTCTCGAGCTCATGGGGGCAGTGGGTTTGCGCGCGGAGGCGCTCCCCTCGGCAGTGGGTTTACGCGCGGAGGCGCTCCCCTCGGGCCGCGTCCAGGACCTCCGGTCTCCAGCGGGGCCGCCGGGTGGGGCCGGGACTGGTTGCCCCCCAACGCCACAGCCACGCGTGGGTGTCTATCAGGGGCCTTTTGTGGAAGCGCAGCTCAGATCAGGTTCGGCCTGCTACTAGCCCCGAGGCTCGAGGGGCGGAACTGATCCAAGACGAAGCGGTGCAAGAGATGATCAGACAGGTCCGAGGCGGTGCCAACCCTACCGGAGTGGATGTGGCCCGAGAGGGGCCTCCTCCCCCCCGGGCTTGGGGCTCTCTTCCGATCGACCTGAGCGTCCCCGCGCGCTAGCTTCACAAGGCGGGGGCCTCCCCTCCCCCTCTGTTCCCCGTCCGCAGGCTCGAGCTCCCGGGGGCGAGCTGTCGGCGCCAGAAGGTTCGGAGACAGGGGGGGCCACCCGCTTCCGAGCCCCGGGAACGGTCGGAGGTCGCCCCCCCCCCGTGCCCGAGCTGGCCGAGGAGCGCTCGACCGCGCCAGGGCCCCCCTCTTTTGTGTCCACTCCGTTCCCCGACGGCCTGGAATCCGAGCGTCCGAGGCCCGGCGTCGCGGCTCCGACCGGGAAGGAGTCTTCTGCCCTCTGTTTCTCCTCCTCTTCCTGCCCCCCCCCCTCCCCCCTTCTCCTTCTGCGCCGCCGGTCTCTCCCGACGCCTCGTCTTTTTGTTCTCCTCTCGCCCCCTTGCCTCCGCCCCCTCCTGCCGCGCTGCCCCCCTCTATCCGGGGCGGAACTCGGACTTCCGGGGCCCCTGTCCGCGGGGCCCCCGTCGGGGGGGTCCTAGGGCCCAGGTGCCGAGGCTCTTTTGAAGGGACCGCAGCGCTGTTCTCCGAGAGCGCCAGCTCCGGCAGGTCCAGGCGATGTCTTCCTGGGTGGTTGCGCTGCCTCCTCCGGCTCATGTAGAAGATTTCGGAGCCCCCTCTCCCCGGAAGGGTTCGACGGGCCGTCGAGGAGCGGGGGCGGCAGGTCCGGCCCCGAGGCGCGGAAGCTGGAGGCGCATCTGTGGGCGATCCCGAGATGCAGGCCCCCGACGGCGGCGACGTGTCATTTCTTAGCAGTCTGTCCGACTCAGAGTTTCAGTCGTTTTTTGGGACCTCGACAATTTTTAGCCTTGATCGCCACGGCTGGAGCGGCTCCCGGTGGAATTACGCCAACGGAAACGCAGATGTTATTCTGGGGCCCGACGAGAAGTTTTTTTTTTTTTGGGGGGGGGTCATTTTTTTTTTTTTTGTTTTGTTCCTGTGTTTCTCTCTCTCTCTCTCTTTCTCTCTCTCTTTTTTTTTCTCTCTCTCTCTCTCTCTCTTTTTTTTTTTTTCTCTCTCTCTCTCTCTCTCTCTCCCCCTCCCTCTCCCTCTCCCTCTCTGGCTACTTCCCGAGGGGGGGAAGTCGCGAAATCGAGGCTGTCCCCTGAGGGGCAGAAAGAGTTCGACGCGTCAGAAGCCGCAGGGTGGGGCTCCATGCTCGGGGCCAAAGCGCCTTCGGAGGAGGGCCGCCGCCTCCGACTCCAGTTCCCTTCCAGGAACGTTTCGTCTACGATGGTGCGCCGCTGGAAGTCTCGGGGAGGCGCGCTCAGCAGGGCCAAGGGTAAAAGTCGGTGGTGCGCGCGGGGCCATTGGGGTGCAGACGCGAAAGAACTGGCGGTTCATGCGCCCGCGCCACAGTCCGAGTCTCTCATGCTGTTCCCGCTGATCGCTCTGAGCTTTGGCTTAGACGTTTACATCAGTAATTCCAGAAATGCTTTCTGCCAAAGCGAGAAGCTTGCGAGGCCCCGGGGCCGTGTGTTCCTTGAACCCTGCGAAGGGATCCCCCTCCCGCAGGGGTCCATCGAACTTATCACCCCTGTCTACGATTTGGACGACGCGCCGTTGGCCTTTCACCGCGCCACCTCAAACTTCCTCTCGGGCCTAGGGTACGGAAAGGCGAAGATGGAACCCTGTTGGTGCGTTCGGCGATCCATGGGAAAGCCTGAGGCAATGGTTCTCGCTGAGGTGGATGACTGGGCGGTAGCCCTAGGCCCTGGACCCCCGCGTATGCGATAGCGAAATTGCCAAGTACACCTCTCGTATCAAGTTCGGGAAGCTCAAGGCTCTCGGTTTGGCGGGGACGGACTACATCGGACGGCGAATTAGGAGGCCCCCAGACCGCATCTTGATGGACCAGGAGAAGTAGATCCTGAAGTCCTTGAGCAAGATACGCGCCCCTCGGAACCAGCGAGCGAAACACGAGGCAAGTCCCGATCCCGATGCGATGGCTGAATTCCGATCGGCCATATACAGGCTGATCTGGGTCGGCCGCGAGTTCCAGGCCGAAGTGCGCGGGATTGCCTCGATACTTGCGGGCCGAGTTCACGCTCCGACGATCGCCGACGCGAGTCTGGCCAACAAGGCCATCGATCACCTTCGTGCCACCGCTACGGTCCCGATCATAGTTTGGCGTATCTTCCCGAAACAGTTGGTCTTCGCTATCGGATCAGAGTGCGGCGGCGCGGCTTCGACTTCTGGGCTACGCCGCCGACAGGGCGATCTCCCAGGGAACGATGTCTCGAGTGACCCCCCCATGGCGTTCCTGCCGGGTTAGACGCCAAGTCGCTTCCAAGCTGGCCGGACTGGTTGCGACCCTCAGCGTGGCTCTCGCGGAGGCGGAGTGTCTGCAGATGCTATATTGCGACGTGGTTGGCGGATCCTTGCTCGCGGAAAACTGGAAAAGCACGCGGGCCCGTTCCTCTCCTTGTTGAGACAAGAATGTTCCTTGAGGCTGCGTCTCGAGGGCAATGTTTCGATCGTGGATGCCAAGGGCATCTTCGACGCCGTGGATTGAATCACCGCGGGCTCGAAAGCAGACAGGAGGACCTGCGTCCAACCCAGGGGCGGACGTGCGACAGGTTAAGACCCCAACAAAGAGATCGTGGATTTAGGAGCTCTGTGTCTTGTTGTTTCCGCAGCCTTTTGGCTCGGGGGCGCCGATATATTGCTTTACATGCTGTCCCTCGGAGATAAAGACACCAGACCCTCTTTCCGTTCGGTGACTGTCGTGGTCGGTTTGATCGGACAGTACTTCCCTTGCAGCAGATGGCACAACAGCCGCGCGCGCACGTGTCGAACTCATACTAAACATATCGATATCACATGCACTTTCATACACAACCATGCAGTGCTAGCCAGCGTGGACCCCCCAACCGTGTGTTCTAGCAGCTACGTGGTGCAACCTATGTGGTGTAATGTCTGTGATGTAGTCATGCGTCGCAATCGATGTGGTGCAATCTACGTGGTGCAATTCGTTTAGTGCATCTGAAGTAGTGCAATTCATGTTTGAAGAACTCGGAGTTGTCAACTCCACTGCTTGCGGCGCAGCCATCCCGCCCAGTTGGTTAGCAAATCCCGTGCGGCGACGAATACGACGATTGCGAGGCATCTTGCTGATGCATCTCCACGGCTGCGCTGGCACGCGCATGCTCGCGCGCACAACGGCCAGCTAGATGTTGCACAATCGACGCGGCCGCCGTGGCGGTCACGGTTGTCCCAGCGCGTCCCACTGGCCGCGTTGGCGGGCGGGCAGTTCATTGCGAGTCGGTGGTTCGGGCGGGCGCAGTATCATGGTAATGCCGACGTCGGCGGACACGATGATTTTGATGGTAGCGATGCTGGTGATGGAGATGGCGATGACGACGGCAAGGCCCATGGCGGCGCCGATGCTGGTCACTCCGATTGCGATGATGTTGTCCACGCGTCGGCGATTAAGGTTTTGGACAGATTGCGGTATACGCGCGCGGCCGGCGCGCGCGAGGGGCACGCATGGTGTTGTTCGACAGGGGTCCACGGCAATCGCGCGATGGCGTTCACTTGACTTCGACCTGCGCGTTGACGGCCCGCTTGCTCACATCTGATGCAGCCGATGGACAACTCAAGTTTTCCGTAAGACTTCGGAAGGGCGCTCCAACCCTCTTGTGGTGGGCCCTTGTTTTGGATAGAGCAACGTTCTCTCCAACCTCCTTCATCTTCCCTCAGGCCTCCTGCCCACCACTTCAGGCCTATTGTCTCCTCGTGCTCCCCCCCTCTCTCCTTCGTCCTGCTGGCGCCGCCTGGCCACTATCGTGCGGGGCTCTCCCTGTCGCCATTTTCGGGGGCTCCTTGGAGGTGTAGTGGAGCCGGTAGTCACGCACACTACGTCGAGACTTCGCGGTTCCCCAGGGATCTGCGAAGTGCGCAATTGTCGCTCATTCTCGTGGGCTCCTGGGAGGTCGCGCGAAGTGGAGTTGTACGAGGATGCAGTTGGGACCTTGCGGCTCCAAGGTGGGTTGCAATATTGCGCAATTGTAATATTTTTGGCCGGCTCCTGGGATGTTGCGCGGAGTGAAGTTCCACGGGCATCCAGTTAGGACCTCGCGGCTTCGGGGGCTGCGAAGTGTAAAATTGTCACTACTTCGTGCGATCCTGGAGGGTTCCGCGACGTAGAGTTGTACGGGGATCCAGTTGGGACCTCGAAGTTCCCTGAGGGGCTGAGATGTGTTCACCTGTTGCCACGTGCGCGGGCTCCTGGGGGGTCGCGCGAGGTGGACTTGTACACGGATTCAGTCGGGATCTCGCGGCTCCTTCGGGGTCTTGCGTAGTGTGAAATCGTCGCCATTTTCGTGGGACCCTGGGAGGCTCCGTGGCGCGGAGTTGTACGCCGGTTGGGCCCTCGCGGCTCCCTGGGTGGCTGAGATGTGCGCACTTGTCGTCATTTTCGTGAGCTCCTGAAGGGGTCGCGCGAGGTGGAATTGTAAGGGGATTCACTTGGGACCTTGCGGCTCCCCGGGGAGCAGCAGAGTGCGCGATGGTGCCGTTTTCGTTGGGTCCTCGGAGGTCCCACGGCGTGGAGTTAGTTGTACGGGGTTCCAGTTGGGACCTCGCGGCTCCCTGGGGGGCTGCAGAGGTCGCAAGTGTCGCCATGTTGGTAAGCTCCTGGGAGGTCCCATGGCGTGGAGTTGTACGAGGATCCAGTTTGGACCTCGCGGCTGCGTGGGGGGCTGCGAAGTGCGCAATTGTCACCTTTGTCCTGGGCCCATTGGAACTCGCGTGGAGTGGAAATGTACGGGGATCAATTTAGGACCTCGCGGCTTCTTGGCAAGCTGCGAAGTGCGCATGTGTCGCCTTTTTCGTGGGTTCCTGGAAGGTGCCGCGATCCAGTTGGGACCTCGCGGTTCCCTCGGGGCTTGCGAAGGGTGAAACCGTCACCAATTTCGTGGTTCCAGGGATGTCGCGAAGTGTGAAATTGTCGCCATCTTCGTCGGCTCCTGGGAGGTCTCGCGGCGTGGAGTTGCTCGAGGATTCAGATGGGACCTTGCGGCTCCCCGGGGGTCTGCGGAGTGCGCAATGTTCGCCGCATTCGTGGGCACCTGGGAGGTCGTGCGGAGTGGAGCTGTACGAGGATCCAGTTGGGACTTCGCGGCGCCCCCCGGTGGGGTTTGAAAGTGTCAAATTGTCGCCATTTTTGTGGGCTCCTGGGAGGTCTTGCGGCGTGATCTCCTAGCTCCCTCGGGGGGTGCGAAGTGCGCAATTGTCGCCACTTTCGTTGGCTCCTGGGAGATCCAGCGGAGTGGGGGGACACGGGGACCCAGTTGAGACCTCGCGGCTCCCTGGGGGGCTGCGAAGTGCGCAATTGTCGCGGCTCCTGGGACGTCGCGCGGAGTGGGGGGGCACGGGGATCCGGTTGGGAATTCGCGGCTTCCTGGGGGGCTGCGAAGTGTGCAATTGTCTCCACTGTCGTGGGCTCCTGGGGGACTTGGCTGAGTGGGGAACCAAGCGGAACCAGCCGATATCTCGCCGCTCTCTCTGGGCTGGCACCTGCGCGGCATGGCGGAGTGGGGTGTCACGCACTTCTCGCCGAGACCTCGCGGCTCCGCAATTGCGCAACAGCCGCCATTTTCGTGGGCTCCTGGCAAGCGGGGCGGAGGGGTGCCACGCGCACCTTGCCGAGACCTCGAGGTTCCCTGGGGCGGGGCAGCGCTCAACTGTCGCCACCTCCATGGGCTCCTGGGAGGTCAGCGGAGTGGAGGTGTACGTAGGTAGACCCAGCCGTTATTCCCGTTCTCCCGTTGCCGTTCTTTTGTGATTTCATTTCTGGGTGCTCAATCGCACTGCGGGTCCTTCAACATGTTCTTTTGTAGTTCGCGGTACTTGATATAGTCGCCATCTGTTTAGAAAGGGTCGGGTACGTCACCGGGTAATTTTGAGGATAGCGGTCGTGCAATATTTACGACACCCATGATTTCTGAATGATTTCGGCATGTGCGCGTGCAGGACGACGCTCGCGTGTCGATGTTTACCACATTGTTTAGCAAGGGATGTTTGAACATCTGTGATTTGTGATCAACGAGATCGCGCGCATAGGAATTATTCATTTGCTGGGATGAGGGGGGAGGGGCGGGTAAACGCCCGGCTGGGATGGTGAAGGGGTAGTAGATGTTGGCGAACGATGGGCATAACCACATGAACATCATTGTATTCTCACAAGGGGAGGCGATCAAACCTGGAGGTGGTTTGATGAAGAACTCGGAGTGGTCAATTCCACTGCTTGCGCAATCATCCCACCCACCCGCCTGCAGCTTGGTTTGCAAAACCCATGCGGCTGCGATTGTGATGAGTAGTTATTGTTGGCTGGTGCAGCTCTGCGGCCGCGCCCGCGCATGCTCGCGCGCGCAGCGGCCAGCTAGGTTGGCTTGACCGACGCGGCCGCGGTGGCGCTGACCGCAAGGCACTTCATTGCTGGCACTTCTGTGCGAGTCCGTGACTCGGGCGGGCGCTGTATCATGGCGACGTTGACATCGGTAGGCGCGATGCTGATAGTAAAGATGATGACGATGACGACCGCGAAGCCAATGACGGCGCCGATGCTGATCACGCCGATGACGATAGACGATGTCCTCGCGTCGGTGATGAAGTTTTGGGGGGTACTTCGTCATGCGCGCGCCGCCGACGCGCGCGAATGGCCCGAATGGTATTATTTGACAAGGGTCGTTGGGTTTCAATTGGTGTAGGAGTTGCGAGTCCAAGTGCTGCTTTAATCAAGACTTCGCAAGAGCACGCCCGCGCACAGGCCTTTCTTTGGAAACTGCCGTTGCAAACCCACGATTTTGTTATGCGTTCCCTGCGCGCACGATGTTGAGATCCCAAGGATTTGTTTCAGGAGCTCCAACATGCGCACGCGACGACGCGCGCGCGTGCGAGCGCTGCCGCTGGGGCCTTCGGTGGAGCTCCTTCTGGTGCCGCGAGCCGTGTGAGCGGTGCACAGACATTGCGGGTTCAACCGCATGTTGGGGCCTTCTATGTGGAGCTCCCGATGGGGCCACGAGACGTGTGAGGGGTGCACCGGAAGGGGGGGGAAGCTGCATGCGGGCGCTGTCACTTGGGCCGTGTCAGTCGAGCTTCCCGTGGGGGAACGAAACTTGAGGGGTGTACCGAACTAGATGTTGGAACTGCATGCGGGCGCTACCGCTGGGGCCTTTGGTGGTGCTCCCTATGGTGCCACGAAATGTGCGAGGGGTGTGCCGAAATGGAGGGAGGAACTGCATGCGGGCGCTTCCACTGCGGCCTTCGGTGGAGCTTCAACTGAGGCCACGAAGCGTGTGAAGGGTGCACCGAAATGGGGGTTGAATCGCACGCGGGCGCTGCCATTGGGGCCTTAGCTGAAGCTCTCTGAGGGTTCCGCAGCGTGTGAGGGGTGCACCGAAGTGGATGGTGGAACGGCATGCCGGCGTTGCCACTGGGGACCCCGTTGAAGTTCCCTATGGGGTCACGAAGCGTGTGATGGGTGCACCGACATCGTTGTGGAACTGCATGCGGGCGCTGCCACTGGGGCGGTCGGTGAAGCTCCCTATGGGGCCACAAGGCGCGCGAGAGGTGTGCCGGAATGGGGGTGGAACCGCATGCGGGCGTTGCCATGGGGGCCTTCGTTGGAATTCCCTATTGGGCCACGAAGTGTGGGAGGGGTGCACCGAAGTGGATGGTGGATCGGCAAGCTGGCGCTGCAACTGAGGCCTCCGGTGGAGCTCCTTATGGGACCGCGACACGTGTGATGGGTGCACCGAACTTTGTGTGTAACTGCATGCGGGCGCTGCCACTTGGGGCGGTCAATGGAACTCCAAACGGGGCCACGGAGCGTGTGAGGGGTGTGCCGGAATTGTGGACTGGTGCGGAGGGCAGAGGCAGGGATGATGTGAGAAGGGACGAGGAAGGGGGCAGCGGGAGGAGGAATGAGGAGAACGCGGGGCGCTGTCTCTTCAAAATGAGGACCCAACACCACAGGATGGTTGGGAACAAGGCATCGGATTCGGATCCGTCAGAGGTCTGGGGGATTCAGGAGGAGCTTTGCCGACTCACCTGAGTTTGTTGCCGCACTTCAGCAACCATCTCGCAGCCCCCAGGCCGCTGCCAAGGCCGCGCTGAGGACTGAGCAGGATGTGGCCTTCAGCGAGATGAAGGACCACGACGGGGGGGATCATTGTGAGCGACGGTTGTCGCGGCATTCGCCTCATGCGCCAGGCTGGCTGGACGCAGCTGTGTCAGACTCAGGGCTCACAGCATTCACCTCTGATTGTTCACAGACAAGCAAATCTATCCCAGCGTCTGAATTTGCTTCTGCGGCTGGAATCCTCGGTCGGTCAGGTTTGCGTTCTCCGCGTTGCAAGGCGCAGTGTTGCATTTCCCAGAGATCCGACGCCGTGGACAAACATCATGTCGTGGACGTCCTGTCCGTCAGCGAACGCTCCAGAGCTTTATCCTGAGGTCCTGTATGTTTTCCATTGGGTCCTTGAATGGGAGGAGGAGGATGTGGAGGGGGGGGAGGAGGAGAAGCAACACATGCTCTTATTCAGGGGTCGCGTCAGCCTGCGCTGGTCAGAGATGCAGGCAGCGGACGACAAGGGACACTCTTTATGGCTCGCTCGCTCGTCATGCGACCCCTCTTACCTCTCTGCGCTCGGCGAGCTGGCTGGCCCGTAGTGCGCTTTTTTGTTCATCGCGCTGCGACATGCCCATTTTCTTGCACACAGTTGTAGCCATCTGAGAAGAGAGGATGAGGAAATTCAGGGGTAGAGCGGGGAAACGGGCATCACGACCAGATTGGAGTCTGATTCATTCGTGGGTACCTGCCAAGCCAGACTTCATCGCAGAACCCCGCCGTGAAAGCTTTTCCCGGTGCGGTCACCTGGTGGGAGAAGAAGGCAGGGAGGAGGAGACGGAGGGGAGGGGGAGGGGAAGGCAAGGGGGCAGAGTGTCAGGAGTCCTCGTGCTTCCGCCATTCGAATCGATGAGAGTAAAGCCCGCCCGCAGAAAAAAGCGAAAGAGACCGAGTCGATGAAGGACCGGTTCAAGAGGTCAGCGCGTGCCTCTCCTGGGGGCCAAGGAGGAGGAGGAGGAGGATTGGACACTGCGGGTGATCATCCCATAGCCCGAGGGAGAGAGGAGGAAGAGTATGAGGAGGAGGAGGAGGTGGACAATCAGGGTGACGAGAAAAAAGATTGGCTCACGCCGCCCTTCGGGTCACCAAGTCTTACTGAGCCAGCTTGCACAGAACCCGAGGCCAGGGTATTCCGCGTTGTGTCGAGGAGGCGTGACAGCAAGCACACATGCACACACAGTTTGATACCTGTACTGAAGACATGTGACGGTAATTATTTCCTCTTGGGATCCATTGCCAGGCATGTTTGGGCATCTGCACAAGCGGAGATAGACAGAGAGGGAGAGAGAGAGAGAGAGCGATTCTACATAGAGGGGCAGAGAGGGGGCGGAGGAGAAGGGGCGGAACTCCCCCCTTCCCCCCCTGCGGGCGGCAAATATGCGCATTCCTCCTGCGGCGCCTCTTTTCGCGCGGGGGGGGAGGGGGGGTGATCGCCGAGGGGGCGGGAGTTCCCCCCGTCCGCTCCCCCCCCCTCTCCCCTTTCCGAGGCCGCCGACGCTGGTTTCAAGGGCCTGCCCTGCCTCCGCCCTCGCCGATGTCCTATGGTCCTATGGTGCCCTTTAGGTTTCCTGGTCCTCCTCCCCTCTTTGCCTGTTGGCGGCGGCGAGCTCGCGGTGGCCCTGCCGGCGTTTGTTTTAGACTGGTGGCTCCTGTGGAAGAGCCCCAATGCAATGCCCTGTATATTTTCGAGATGCTCCGCTTCCGATGAGATGCCCCAGTGCTCATGGGCATGGGCGAGGCAGTGATTGGTATAGGTTGGTAATGCTTGGGACTACTTGCAATCCAGTGTTCGTGCTTGGCCTTGGTTGTGCGTGGCTTTGCTTGGTTGGGTCTGGCATTGAACGGTTTTGCTCGGCGTTGCTTCGCGTTGGTTACTCGTGCTTGGCATTGCGCGGTTTTGCGTGCCATTGAATGGTCGACCTTATCGTTGCTTGGCATTGCTTGGTCGCGTGTGGCATTGAACAATCGTGCTTGGCGTTGCGTGGCATTGATTGGTCATGCTTGGCATTGCTGGTCGTGCATGGCATTGAATGGTCGTGGTTGGCATTGCTTGGCGTTGGTTGGTCATGCTTGGCGGTGCTTGGCAATGTTTGGTCCTGCTCTTGCAATTGCCTGGCAATGGTCGGAAACCAGTAGCATTGCGTGGTCGTGTTTGGCATTGGTTAGTCGTGCTTGGCGTTGCCTGGCATTGTCCGATCGTTTGGTCATGCTTGGCATTGCTTGGCATTCGTGTCAGGTGATTGGTCTTGTTTGGTCGTGCCTGGCATTGCTTTGCGTTGGCTGGTCGTGGTTGGCGGCGCTTGGCAATGAATGGTCCTGCTCTTACAATTGCCTGGCATCGTTAGGTTATGCTTGGCATCGAATAGTGTTTACAACGGGGTCATGGCCAAGGAATCCTGATAGGAAAACCATCATAGAGGCATCCTGACGGAGGACTTTTAACACAGGAACCCTTAGTAGGCATATTTCCAAGAAGGAACCTTTTGCATTAATTAATAGCGAAGGAGTTTATTTTTTTATCGGGGAATGTTCCACGATGGAATCCAACACTGACATCGCCACCACGGAACCCTTGGTTAGGATTCTGTGCCAAGGAACTCTTCGTGAAGAATCTTGATTGGCAAGTCCATTAATCAGGAATTGTGACGACGATGAGTTCTTAGTGAGGAGTCCTTACTACAGAATCCGTCGACGGCACTATTTACGAACGAGTCTTTAGTACGGAATACGTTCGAGATAATATTTAGAAACAAAAAACCTGATAAGGACTCCGTACTCATGAATTGACACTCGGTAATATTTTCGTGGCCCCCCGCAATTGCGGATACGAGTGGGGGGGCGGGCGCGGGCGACGCGGGCGTCGAGTTGGCGGACCTCGTGACCCTCACCTTCCCTGTCGTTGGCGCACTCCTCCTCCTCCTCCTCCTGTTCCTCCTCCTCCTCTTCCTCGTCAGCGTCCTCGTCCTCATCGTCGTCGTCGTCGTCGTCGTCGTCCGCCTCCGTTCTTGGCTTGTTCAGTGAACGTAGTTTGGGTCCCGGGTGGGTCGCGAGCTCTCCACCTCCGCCTGGAAAGAATTCAATAACAGCCCGACGAAGGCGCCGAAAGTTTTGATTTGTACACTGAACGCGGTTTGAGTCGCAGGTTCTCCACGTGGAACGAATGCAAAAAAAACGTTGCAGACGCCGAGTGTTTTGGCTTGTTCAGTGAACGTAGTTTGGGTCGCGGGTGGGTCGCGGGCTCTCCACCTCCACCTGGAAGGAATTTAAGAACAGCTCGCCGCAGGCGCCGAAAAATTTTGGGTGGGTCGCGGGGTGGGTCGCGAGTTCGTCGCCGGTCGATCAAAGAAGGGGGGTCCTTTAATTAGCCTCGCCCTCCCAAGAGGCCAAAATGGGGCCACAACCCTTGTAAAATCAATGATTGTGGCTTCTTCACCGAGGACATTTTGGACGCTCCGACACCTCGCGGCCCCCCCCGCCCAAGTCCAGGGGAGGGGGCAGGGGGGGAGGGGTCAAGACCCCCTCCCCGCCCGCAAGCCGTCTCGCTCACTTCCCACCCGCCCTCACAACACATACGTAGCACCCGAGCCTGGCCGGAGCCGCAGCATATTCAGCAGTCGTCTTTGGATGGGCAGCTACTGGGGGCGAGTCCGCCGCCGCCGCCGCCGCCGCCGCCGCCCGCCGCCGCCGCCGCCAAGCCGCCGACGCCGCCGCCGCTGTCCGCCGCCGCCGCCGCCGCCACCGCGCCGCCCGCCGCCGCCGCCGCCGCCCCCGCTGCCTGCCGAATCGCCGCCGCCGCAGCCGCTGCCGCCGCAGCCGCTGCCGCCACCGCTGCCGCCGCCGCCGCCCCCCGCCCCCGCCCCCGCCGCCGCCGCCACCGCCGCCGCCACTGCCGCAGCCGCTGCCCCCGCCGCAGCCGCCGCCGCCGCCAAGTATACTTTGTGTTGTTTTTGACAGGGATGGTGGGGGGAAGGCCGCATCGGGTTCGCTGCGCGTGCTCCGAATTTGGAGGCAGAGTGTGTGTGTGTATTTTTACAGAGGGATAGTGGGGGGGCAGCATGGTCTCGGGTGGGTTCCCAGTCGCCTGGGGGACAGGGTGTATATTCATAGGGAACAGTGATAAAACCCTCCCCGAAAGGGAAGAAAAGGGGTTGGAAGAGGAACCGCCCTAAACCACCGACGCTCAGAGGGCTGGTGGGATTTGGTTCCCGACGCGCCCGTTGATTTCTCCATGGTTTTTGTTCCCGTTAATTTCTGGTTTCCTCTCTCCTGCCTCCTTGCGTCCCTTCTTCCCCGCCTTGTTTTCCCTCCCTCTCATGATTCTCCCCCTTCCATTTCCCACGGCCACGACGGCGCCGACGGTGCCGCTGGCGCCGACGGCCCCATTCCCGCGCTCGGGGTTTCCAGGGTTGCAGCCTGCCATGGGAATGGACAGTCCTTTTTGGTGAGGATCGGGATGACGTTTTCGTGTGGCGGACAATGTATAGCTATACATATGTATACACATATGCTTGTATGTGTACATATATGTATATATGTGTATATGTATATATATATATATATATGCATCGATCCACTTGTATGTATATCCACCGGGGTTTCGCCACCTGCCGCCGCCGCCTCATTCGGATAATGGATCATGCGAGATCTAAGCCGTGAGGTCTGAGCGCCGTCATGAAACAGTGTCGGACCATCCCGCGAGGATGGTAAGTAAGTAACAAGAACTCAGATGATGTTTTTGAGTTCGGTTTTGAAATTTTGGGTTCGCTCCCAAATGGGTCTTCTTGTGACTAGAGTGGGCAAAACGTGCGACAGGGAGGGTGTTCGGTTTCAACGGCGTCCGTTGCAACGAACTGCGGCCTCAGGGGCGCGAGGGCGTTGTATTTTACATGGGGTCGTGGCCTCTTGGGCGCAAGTCTTGCCGAAGTTACAAGCGGCTCATGGCCTCGGGGACGCAAGCTTTCTATACTGTACGATGGTTTGCGGCCTCGGGTGCGCGAGTGTGGCGTAAGTGTCCGAGGTTGATGGCCTCGGGGACGCGGATATTGCATGTTTTGTGAACGTTGCACGTTTCGGAGACACGCACATTTTGTATTGTACAAGCGTTTAGGTCCTCGGGGACGCAAGCATTGAGTAGTTTGCAAAGGCTTATGACCTCGGGGACGCAAGTTTTGCGTACTTTACTGAGGTTGATGGCTTCGGGGAGGCGAAGATTGTGGAATCGACCATGGCTTGTGACCTCGGGAACGCAAGAATTGCATGCTTCATGAAGGAATATGGCCTCAGGGACGTGGACAGCAAGGGAGATACGATGGGCCCTGGCCTCGGTGGCGCGAAGATGGTGCAAATTACGATGGCGTGTGGCTTCGGGGGCGCAAATCTTGCCGAGTGTACGGTTGTGTATGGCCCCACGGACGCGACGATTTGGATAAGTTGAGGGGATGGGTTTGTGGCCTCGGGGACGAGTAGGGTGTGTACTTTACAGGAAGGGGTGTGGCCTCGGGGAATCCGATATGGTGTATTGGTTTAAGAGAAAGAAGTGTATGGCCCCAGGGACGCAACTATTGTATATTTTACCGGGGGTCGTGGCCCTGGGGGCGCGAACGCGGTGTAATTTACCAGGGGTCGTAGCTTCGGAGGCGTGACACTCATGCATTTTTACGTGACCGTGCCCCCCCCAGAAATTCCGAGAACCATCTTGGGGGAGGGTCGCCAGGGCAGGTTTCCGCTCCCCCCCTTGTTCGGACACGGTCAGTTTTCAGCAGGAAAGAGAACAGAATCGGTTTAACATTGGAAGCATAAATTGGTGCGGGGAGCAGCAATCTAGTCCTACAGTCCGGTGGCCGCATAAAGGGGGCCTGCGGATATACGTATATGTTTATGTATATGCAAGTATACATATACACATACATACATACATACACATACATACATGTACATATGTGTGTATGTGTATCTGTGTATATGTGTATATGTGTATATGCATATATATATATATACATACGTAAATATATTATGAGAGAGGGAGAGAGAGAGGGACAACGAAAACGAGAGAGGGAGAGAGAGAGAGATACCATAACAGCAGGAGGGGGAGGGAGAGAGAGAGAGAGAGAAAACCAAAACAGGAGAGAGAGAGGGAGACATATACAGACGAACAAGAGGAGAAATAAAGAAAGAGAGAGAGAGAGAGACACACCGATACGTGGCGTGGCGAAATCTGGTGCAACACGGGGGATCGGAACATTGATGGAGCCGTTTTCTTCTCTCGGGGATGTGGCATGGGAGCGACACCCCGCCGCCATTCATGATGAGGCGTGCTGGCAAGCGATCACCATTCCGCCTTATTGCGGCCACGATTCCTGTGTCAGTCATCGACACGTTCGCCCAGCCCCCACCACCTCTTTTTCCGCCGAGGTTGAATACGCACCTTTGGCAGTTCGTAGAGGGAGCTGCGGGCGTGTTTGCGGACGTCGTTCGAGCAAACGCGGTGAAGCGGAAGGCATTGGCTCAGGAGGGCCAAGCCGCAAGCGAGGCCAATAATGAGATCCAGCCTTTTGTTTCGGTGCTTCCGCATCGTCGTTATTCGAAGCAGCGTTGCCCACCTGGTCGTGATGGACGCAGCGACGGACATTGAGGAACTTGTAGCGTCAGACTGCAGTGTCATGCCAGGGTTTTCGATTCGCATGTGATGTGCCTCTCTTTGAGATACATTCGCGGAGCGCGCCGAGTCCTTCGAGACCTTTTTGCTGGGCCTTGCTCCTTGGGGGAGCA
Organism: Prorocentrum cordatum; assembly: GCA_963575745.1. Classification (NCBI taxonomy): domain Eukaryota; class Dinophyceae; order Prorocentrales; family Prorocentraceae; genus Prorocentrum; species Prorocentrum cordatum. The sequence continues at coordinate 180,887 of CAUYUJ010014354.1, read as the reverse complement.
GGGGAGATGGAAAGCCCAATGGCCTATCGCTGCGCGCGGTGTAGCGGCCGGGAACATTCCACATGGGCTTCCTGGCGGGCTGGGCCGCGCGCCACAGCCACAGCCAGAAGAAGCTGCCGACCCTTGTCGCCCCACCCCGCGCTTCTCAGTTCAAAGCCGCGACTCGGGCACTCCAACCACCTCCGTCTCCCACCCCCTTTCCAGAACGTCGGATCTGTTTTTGCTCTGGAGGCGCCGTCTATATTTGTCCTTGGCAGCGACGGGTGTCGCCCAAAAACCGAGCCGAGGAAATCCGGAGGGCGGGTTGCCACCACCGCCAGCGGCCTTCAGCGGCTACCGTGAGCTTTATGAGATGCAGGTAGCAGTGCTTTTCTCGCCCATGCTATGCCCCCCTCGTGTGCTCCGTTCTGGGGTCGCAGACTTCCGACGTCGTAGTGTTTGCAAGGTGGAGGCCCCAAACATCTCGGCCACATCCCCAGGGGCAGTTTTCCTTTGCGGGTCGTGTCTTACACGGGCTCGGGGTTCTGAGGGGGCCTCAGAAGGCTGCAAAGGTTCTTCCTCGGCGCTGCTGGGAGTGCTCTGCTCGCGTAGGCTGGACCTGAACTCCAACGGATCCCTGGACTTCTCCGAGTTCTGCGCCTTCCTTCTGTCGGACTGCGGGGGCGAGGGGCCACAAGTGGGCGAGGGACCAGGAGGGGGTCCTCGAGTGGAGATCTTGCTTGGCGGCACGTCAGAGGTGCCAGGGCGCGGGGAGCGGCCTTTCTTTGAAGGCTATATCTCGCTTCTGAGAAGCCCTTCTGCCCTGTATCCGTACGATGCCTCTTCCAGCCTCTAACAAGTCCACGAAGGGGGCCGATCCCTTCAGGAGGCCCCTGCCGTCTCCGGAGGCCCCCCCCCCCATGCCCTGACTGCCCGCTCGGGCGCGGCGAGAGTTTGTTCTGGAGGAGGACGATGAAACACATTTGGTGCTTGCTCCCGAGAGTGACGAACTTGGAACCTCAGACTCTTTGAGCACGCATTTGGGCAGGAACAGATCGCGTAGCCGTCTCCGCCCAGCAAGCTCTGTAGAGATGGGACATACACTTTTTAGATCCACAAGGCTCGCGTGTAAATCAAATCGCTGGCGGTCAGCGTAGTGTACTGCTCGCTTGCTTATTGAATTCGCCTACCATCTCCCCATCCATCCTTCAGTACGTCGCTTCTTATACACCTCACCCTGCCGCCCTCTTCCCGCCCCCTTGTCTCCCCTCTTCCGCTCCCTGCCGCCCTTCTTCTCCCTTTTCATCTTCCTCTCCCCCTCTCCTCCGCTCCCGTCCCCCTTCCCTCCGATCCCCTCCGCCTCCTTTCCGTTCTAGCGTGTTACTTTTCATTTCAAGTAGGTCAGTGCGTATGTACGGCTTGTTTTGCGGAAGGCATTTCAAGTGCGTAGTCGGAATTCAAATTCCACTCGATTGCTCGGCGTACCCCAATCCGTAAGCTGTTGTCGCTCTTCTCCATCTTTGGACAGCTCTACATTAACAGTGATGCGAGGGCCGACGTTTGGGCGTTTCATGTTACCCGTATGCCTGGCGTCTACTGCGTGCGGGGTCAAGGCGTGTTTGACTGTAAGGCCAGATTCGCCAGCCGAATGTTGCCATTGGAGCTGACGTGTGGAGGACTTCGCAGGCAACCATCGAGCGACACTGCCGATCAGCGGCGTCTCTAGAGTTTCCGCAGCATGGTATTCCGAAAATGGCAGCAATGGTTGTGTTCGATTCCATGTTCGTTTTCATGTTTCGATGTCGGCAGCATGCTTGGTCTGTGGCGTGTACGTGTTCGCAAATGTACGCGCATCTTTGCGTTAATTGTATTCATTATTACCTGTCGCATTGCGTTCACATTCAGTGTTTTTTGAACGTTGGAGTGGAGCATAAACAGCGGTGTGGGTTGACGCGTTTTGCGTTCGTGCGTGATTGTTGGTACCTTGCGGTCTCCTCATCGCGTATGCCGTAGGCGTGTTTTTCTCTCCTTCCTTGTTGTTTTGCCTGTTGTGTAACGTTGTTGCTCCGTTTTCTTCTCCTGACCATTGTTCTTCTCGAGGGTTATCTCCGATACCCCCAGGCACGTAATCGTATCCACGGCTTCGCGGGCCGGCCTTTGGGCCGCGACCCCGTGTATGTTGGGCGCTTTTTCGTCGATGCCCCGCGCGGGACGTGTCCATGCGACCACGTACCCACAGGGCCGCGCCCTAGAATCCAGACCGCGAGAGCGTGGATATGTATGGGTTCGTGCGTTTCTTCTCTGAGCGGGTGGCTGCTTCTGGCCTGCGGCCTCGCTGAGGGCACGCCCCACCTCTCTGGGAAAGAGCTCCGCGGCTTGTTCAAGTGCGCGGACGTCAACGGGGACGGCATTGTCGTCTTCGAGGAACGGCGAGGGCGTGCGGGAAAGATGGAGGGAGGCGAGGGAAGCGACGTAGGATTCCAGCGCGATAACCAAGAGACAAGGGGGGACGCAGAGTCTGCCTTCCGAGGAGCGGGATGCGCGATGGAGGAACCTTTCGCAGGCGAGTGATGGGACAGACAGGACCGATCTCTCAAATGCCTGTTCGCTCGAGTTGGTATTCCTCCCTCTTTCTCTTCCCTGCTCCTCCCCATCCCTCCTTCTTCTCCTCCTTCTCCTCCTCCCTTCCTCCCTCCTCGGCGCGTCGGACACATGTGCCCTAGCTCTGGCGGGTGATATATTCACATTCGATGCGACGCTTTGTACAGTTAAAAGGCTTATCGGACCCACTGCGAGTGAGGGGCAGGCGAGCTTCTGGTAGCGAAGGAATCGTCTGCGTCGGCCACGGTAGAGCTTTCCAGCTTGGCGGCATCAGTGCAGGTTGCGTCGTTACGTCTCTGCATTTCGCTTGCATTAGGTGTTTGGGTTTTCTGACATCGGGGGAAATCCTCTTTACATCAAGCCTGCCATGGGCGTTTTCCGTGCCTTGCCCCCTGCAAGTTTGTCACATTCAGTGTCCAGGTGGCGTGTTCGTTATTGAACAGGTGAGCACGCGTGCGTGGGAGCGTGCGTGATTGGTCGTGGCGAGTGTGTATAGCCGCGCAGATGATATTCGTGGGAGCACAGGTCACGCGTTTCGCTTTTCGTTGGTGCGTGTCACTCGCCAGTATCTAAGAAGTGTTGTTTTTCGTTGTGCCATCTTTCCGGACGAGTCGCACGACGCGATTGACCCATCTGACGTTGTTGCCCCCTTCCGTTGCTTGATGCACCGTTGTGCGGCCTTGCGCAGGAGTTTGTGGACTTCATCCATGGGTCATTGGGATAGGGATGTTGAGGAGGATTTCGTGTACGAGCGCCGGGAGTGGCGTGGCCTTTGGGCTGGGAGCGATTTGGCACGCTTGCTGTTTCCTGATCATACCATTGTGGGAGTAAGCTCCGCGTGCTTCTGCCTTCTGTGAGTCCAGTCCGCGAGACACTGGCCACAACTGGAGAGCACGTGGCAGATCTTCTGAATGTTAGTTCGCCAATCCGTTGGTTGATGTCTCCACGTCAAGCGATTCGAATTTTGCGATTCATCTCATCAAAGGTGCAGCCGAACAGCGCTTATCCTCACTCTTCACAGTTTTAATGCTTCTGTGAACCAGAATATTGCGTCCTGTATAAGAATCCATATGTGTCGTAGTTTCGGTGCTTACTGGTCCCATCATGTATTCGTTGTCCTTCAGCACCATCAGCCCTTGCAACATATAACAGTCCTGTCTCCACTATGCAGTCCTTCCTTCTGGGTCTTCAGATTATGGTAACCTCATGGTCTGCGGTCGGTCTGCCGCGCGGAATGTTTCTGGTTTCGTGTTGGGATCCCCTTGGAAGCCTCTTCTAACCTTTGGGAGCCCCTTCGAGCGATCTCGAACCCTTCTTGGTTCCATCGTAGTAACCTCTCGTTTCACCCTCTTGCCAGATCAGATGAGACAGACAGCGATTGAAACTATGCAGTACGACGGTATCTGTTTGTGGCATCGACGTGGCGACTCGCTGGGAGGCGTACATGCAAATGATACGATTATCAGCGAACGTGACGTGCGAGAAAAGCAAAAGGCAAGGGCACCGACAGGATTTGGGGAATCGGATCGGCGAACAGCTTTCGGATTTGTCATGCTGATATTGATTTAGATCTGATTTGGGTAGCACGCGGTGGATACGATCTATGTTTGCCCTGGGGGTGGGTGGGGGGTGGGGTCACATTTATATATATATATATATACTTATATACATATACATATATATATATATATATAAGTCTCGGAGGTGAGGGGGTGAGATCGAAGTGGAACGGAGAGCCCCCCTACCGGGAAATCGGTTTCGGTTTCGTGTTCGTGCGTGCCGTGCGTGCGGGCGAGGCGAAGCTGCGTGGGCGGGCGAGAAAAAACTCTCCTGTAGCTGAGGCGCGGCCGGACCAAAAGTCTCCCTTCCGGCAACCGGTGCCCCGCGGTGTCCCGCCAGTGTCCCGCTCGGGGGCCGGTGGCGCGCGGTGTCCCGCCAGTGTCCCCTCGGTGTCCCGTTGGTGTCCCGGTGATGATGTTCGGTGTCCCGTCGGTGTCCCGGTGATGATGATGATGATGATGATGATGATGATGATGTTGATGATGTTAACGATGATGGTGATGATGATGATGATGATGATGATGATGATGGTGATGGTGGTGATGATGATGGTGTCTCGATGATGATGATGGTGGTTCTGACGATGTTGATGATGACGGTGATGGTCATGGTGGTGATGGTGATGGTGCCCCGATGATGATGATGTTGATGATTATGATGTTGATGATGATGATGGTGACCCGATGATGATGATGATGATGATGATGATGTTGATGATCCTGATGATGCTGAGGATCATATGATTTGTTGATGATGGTGAAGATGATGATGATGATGATGCTGATGATGATGATGATGGTGTCTCGGTGATGATGATGATGATGAGGTTGATGATGATGTTGTTGATGATGGTGGTGATGATGATGATTGTGTCCCGATGATGATGGTGATGATGATGATGACGATGATGGTGTCCCGATGATTGTGATGTTGATGATGAAGATGATGAAGTGATGGTGATGATTTTGATGATGGTGGCCCAATGATGATGATGCTGATGTTGATGTTGATGATGATGATGATGATGATGATGGTGTCCCGATGATGTTGATGCTGATGATGATGGTGATGCTGATGCTGGTGACGATGATGATTGTGTTGCGATGGTGATGAAGATGTGGATGATGAGTAATTATTATGTTGCTAGTGCTGATGATGATGGTGTCCCGATGGTGATGATGATGTTGATGGTGTTGTTCATGATCATGAACACGAGATGGTGATGATGATGATGGTGGTGTTCCGATGATGATTAGGATGGTGTCCCGATTGTGATGATGTTGATGATGATGATGGTGACGATAGTGGTGTCCCGATGATGTTGATGGTGATGATGATGATGTTGATGATGATGGTGATGAGGTGATGATGAGGATGCTGGTGTCCCGATGATGTTGATGATGATAATGTCGATGACGTTGATGACGTTGGTGTTCATGCTGATGATGGTGATGACGTTGATTGTGATATTGATTGTGATACCGATAGTGAGGTCGATAGTTAGACCGAATGTGAGATCGATTGTGAGATCGATAGTGAGATCGATAGTGAGATCGATTTTGAGATCGATAGTCAGATCGATTGTGAAATCGATCGAGTGAAATAGATCAAGTGAGATCGATTGTGAGATCGATCGAGCGAGACCGATAGTGAGATCGATAGTGAGATCGATAATGAGACCGATCGAGTGAGGTGTTGGTTCCTCCTCCCCCCGAACCTCCTTATCACCGAAGGGTGGTCGTACAGGTATGGTTATATAGAACTGTTTCATATCTACATATTTCCATATCCACCACCTGCCGAGGTCCTCGAAGATCAATTCCCCAGGCAGTGGTGACGGAGTAAATCTCCTTCTCGCAGATGGGGGTGATTGCCCCAGTAACGGGCATATCGACCAGGACTGGCCGGGATGGTGTTGTCTTGGGCGTTTTCTGCTCAGGATGTCGAAGGGGAATCCGACAGGTTTTCCACGGGGCTCCGAAGTCTCGAACAATGCCACATACGTCTCTCTCAGGATGATCTAGGATCCGATCGTCTTGGGCAGTCTTGAGGCTTGTTATCTTGGCCGTCTTCGAGGACTCCTCGGCGTGTTGGAGCCCAACTTGAGCCAGCTTAGATGGCATCTCGGGCATCCTGGAAGACACGGATTCTAGACTCAGAGGGCGTTCGAGATTCGGAGCAGTGTGCCTGGCACCCTCGTTGTGGGTCAATAACAATGCGAGCTGGGGTCGCTTAGAACCATCGACTCTGGCTCATCATCTCAGAATGGCCTGGTCTTCATCATTCCTTTACGCGTCGTCGTCGTCGTAGACGGCGGTGGTCGATGAGGGCTCTGCTGGGGACGCGTCTCTCGAGCCTTGCCGCGGCGCGAGCTCGAGCAGGCTTGTCACCGTCGTCGCCCGAGGGGGACGCGGGAGGCACGCAGGGGCCCCAGCAGTCCCCTAGGCCCCAGCGGAGGCCTGAGTAGAGCCCATGGATCGAAGAACACAAGACGGAGCCCTGGTCTCATCCGACCGACCTGCGATGGAGGGCAGATTCTCGACAGCTGCGCCGGCGCGGGTGTGGCAGGTCGGAGGATCGACTACAAGAGGCTCAGCCGCCGGCGCCCGACGGGGTGCGTGTGGTCTTCAAGGCCGGGCAGCCGCCAGGGGTGGGCTCGGGCTGTCGGCCGCCCTGCCCTTGTCTCCTCCTGCTGCTCCTCTTCGTTCTCCTCCTCCGTAGCCATTTTGGCTCAAGCGCCAGCTCGGATCAGATTGCCGCCTGGCGTGGGGGCACCCCGCCCGCGCCAGGCGGCCCATTGGCCGCTGACCCCTGGGACCCGCATCGCCTCGCCCTGCGCCCTCACTCGCTTCCTTGGCAGCGGGATGGCGGCGCCGCCTTGGTATGTCGGCCGCAGCGGCCGCGGTGCACGGCCGCCGAACGCCGCACCCAGGCTGGGCGTGCGCATGCGCGCGCGGCACAGGCGCTGCTCCGCGCTTTCAGGAATCTCAGCCACCGAGGCTGCAGCTCCAAACGTTCGGGTGTGGTGCTGACGGAGGCGCTCTGCGCGGTCCCCCTCGCGGCCGACCTCGGCGCCGCCACAGCCTCGCCGAGGCCCGCCTTCGATGCCCAAATCGAGCAGAAGCTCCTCGACCTGAAGGCGGGTGCTATGCCTTGTGACTGAGTCCGCCATGGGTGCGGCCATGACGATGAGAATTCTGGCGACGAGGTCGGTGCCGCCCCAGATGACATCGAGGGTGCTCAGAGGCCACCTGGACCCCACGACCCTCAGGGTGGAGGACGTGATGCTGTAGACCACCTTGGGCGTGGTGACGAGATCGACAACGTCGAGGCGGAGCTGAGGGCGCTGAAGGCTGGCCGCGCCAATGCCGCCCACAGCTTGGATACCAGCGAGGAGCGGGCTCGGCTCCTCGACGACGACGCCCTGCGGGGCAGTGCGTCACGCTGCGATTTCCAGCCCCCACGGGGGATGGCTGCCCAGCAGGTGGACGCATCTGACCATGGTGGAGACCTTGGCGGTCTGGTGGCAGTCGCGCTGGACGGGTTCTGGCAGGCCCTCGCCAACATGGCCGCGGCAGCGCCTGCCATGCCGGCGGAGGCGGCGACGGCTTCCCCCGATTGCAAGCAGATGTCAGCCCTTGGCGGAGTGCGTGGTGGTGGCCATCGTTCGTCCAGGGCGAGTTCGTCAAACTCCCCCTGAGCCCTTGCGAGTGCGAGGGCCCGCCGGCCTGATTACCCAGTTGCGTCGGCTCGACCCGCGCGTTCTGGCTTCGCTCACCTCGCCTCGCCTCACCTCACCTCACCTCATCTCACCACCACCACCTCCTCCTCCTCTTCCTCCTCTTCCTCCTCCTACTCTGTTTCCTCCCACTCCGCGCCTCGTGCTGCTCCTCCGCCTCCTCCTCCTCTCTGTCCTCCCACTCCACGCCTTCTCATCCTCTTCTCTCTCTTCATCTCTCTCTCTCTCTGTCTCTCTCCGACTCTGTCTGTTTCTCCCTCTCTCTCTCTCTCTTTCTCTCTCTCTTTCTCTCTCTCTTTCTCTCTCTATCACTCTCTCTCCCCTTCCCCCCAATCTTCCTCTTCCTACTCCTCCTCCTGCTCCTCGTCCTCCTCCGCTGTCTTCCTTGGGGAGGAGCGGGAGCGGCGGGAGGATGTAAAGCAGCAGCGCCAGCTGAGGAGATACGTTGCAAAAGGCGTGGTTGTTCACATCTTCTGCACGTGGCGCGCTTCCCGTGTTCGTGGTCCAAGGGGGTTGCGTCGTCCCGCCCAGTTCCCCCCCATCCCCTCTCCCTGCCCCTTTCCCATTCCCGCCCGTATACATCGCCTACCCTGCGCTGTACTTCGCGGGTGTCAAGGCGCGGGGGGACGTGCAGGAAGGACGATGGGTTGGTGGGGCCTCTCTCCAGCGAGGCGCCGTCGGGCAACCAGGTGGCGTCCTCATGGCTCGTAGTCTCGCACTTGATCACCCCCGGTCCGCAGAACCTCCTGCGCACGAGTTATTGATCTCAATGTCCATCGTACTGGGGCTACCAGCCGGTCTGACCCATACCATAGGCGTTTGTCTTCACAGGTCGGAGCAGTAGTCTGGAGTCTGTGTCCAGTCGAATTAGGAGGGGGGATGAGGAGGACGGAAGCAGAAAGATGGTGGTGGTGTTGAGGAGTAGGAGGAGACGGACATGCGTGTTTGGGCGGGGTGTCCGACACCGCGAGTGTTGCCGACGTTGGAGTGACCGGACATGCACTCACCAATCAGTTTTCGAGGCGTCACCGTCGACGTTCTCATCCTACACGTGTGTTCTTTCTGATCGGTCGCGTGGTTCATGATTGCCTCTCGACATGATCGACATTCGGCGAGCAATACAATTGTGTATTGAAGGCTTGTTGGCGGTTCAAAGACGGGGCCTTGAGGGATGGGGCCTGAGGATTTGATGGGATCACGCGTTGATTTCACTTTGTGTGATGCCCCTCGCCCTCAGGAGCCCATCCCTCGGGGCGCCATTTCTGAATTGCCGTGCTTGCTTTAGGCGTACTGCTCCTCCAACAATGAGCAGATAGACGCGTCCCACTTTTCGAAGATCTTGAAGGACGGGGAGGGCTGCTTTCCTCTGCAGCGGCGTCTCGTTTGCCCTCGCGATGGTGCGCTGTGGTCTCTACTTCTAGTCGTAATAGCCGTGTTGTGCGATACTCCCTGTCGCACGGGGCTGGGCACAGGGGAGGCAAGTGGGAGAGGTGGCGGACAGGGAGGACTTGGAGAAAGGGTTGGAATCGACGTGGAGGGGAGGGGTGGGCGGAAGGGGACAGGCGGGGGCAGGAAGGGATGGGAGGGCGCGGGAGAGATGAGAGGCCGAACGGGCGGGGAGGGAGGGGGACAGAAAAAAAGACAGATCAAGATTGCAAGCTAGCTGCGCTCGCGCCACGTCTGATATCCGACCCTCCGTTCCATCCCTTCTCACTGCGTTGAATCCTGTTCTATCCGCTGGCTTGAGTGTCCTATAGGACCTTGAACCCGACAGTGCAATTATGGGAGTTGGCCCAACGTTAGCTGTGCAATTGAGATATAGGGGCTTCTTGCATTGGAGGAGGGAGACAGGGGAGAAGGAGCCAGATTAGCAGGAGGCGGAGGAGGTGAAGGAGGAAGAGGAGGAGGAGGAGGTGGAGGAGGAGGTGGAAGGAGCAAGATGCCATCCTTCAAGAGTGAATGGCTCGAATCTTCATGGCAAGACGGGCGTCGTCCTGCAAGGCTGAGGCCTTCGCTCATGATACCGCAATTGATCTGCTGGCCAGTTTTCAATGTCTTGCTGCCCTCGACGGCCGACAGGGTGTGAGGCGGCTGGTGCGACAGCACCCTAGGCTCAGGAAAGAGAAAGAGTACGGAGCAGGAGCACGAGCAGCAGGAGGAGGTGAATGGGGGAGGAGGGGAAAGGAAGGACGCTTACACGACATCGCTTGCACCACATAGCTTACCCCGCATAGTGTGCACCTCGATAGCGCACACTCACTAGCTTACACCACATCGCTTTTACCGCAGCTTACACTGGATAGTTTCCACCTTCACAGTGCAATAGCGCACTGTTTGAGGTCCAAGCTTGCTGACATGCTTACCTCTTCCGCTCTCCTCAGGAAGCTGATGGCATCGCTGATCATTACAGCAATTCTTTCGCTTCTTCGCACACCGTCATGCGAACACTCTGGAAGTAGCCAAGGGGAGGATGCCAAATTGGTCGACAACGAGCTGACAGCTGCTGATGTGGATATCATCTTCAACCGAATGAGGATGTTCGCAGCAGGGGCATGCATGCTTTAGATGGAATGGTTGTGTAATGTGGGCGGCATTTCACAATTCGCACATCGCCATGCAAACTAGAGGCCGCCTTGGGAGCGCGTCGCACCCTTTGATGCGATGGTCGAAGCTTTCGGACGCTGGGCGGGGTGCGAAGCAGTGGCAGGGCTTCACTCAGTTCTCCGTATCCCTGCGCCTACCTTTATCAAGGACAGTTCGCGCTTGTCGCAGGCTGACCTTCTCTCGGTGTTTGAGGCATCTGCAGCGCCAGGTGCAGTTCTGTCAGGAATTCGTTGGATCGCGATTCGTGTGCGAGGGGGGAGGTGGGCACAATCGGAAACGCATCAAAACGTGGCAATGCCAGTCCCTCCTGTCGTTGGGAGCGCAGGCCACCTCCCGGTATCCCATGGGGCCTCGGTTCGTAGTGCAGCAGTGTTGTGTAAACACGTGGGTCGGATAATGCAGTTTTCTCGATATTCCAGAGCCCTGCCTCTGGGTTTCTCTCTTGCTCGTTCTCCCTCTCTCCCTCTCTCTCTGCGATACTCTCTCACTATCTCTGCGTTCCTCCCTCTCTCTCTCTCTCTCCCCCCCTACTTTCCTCTCTGTCTCTCTCTTTCCCTCGGTCTCTCAGCTTTCCTCTGTCGGTCTCTCTCTCTCTCTCTGCTTTCGTGCGACCTTGTGAGGTCCAGCGGCGATGTCAAAATCGAGTATCCCGTCAACCATACAACATCACATGGTTTTGCAGCGTCAGTTGTCAAAAATGCCTGCGCCCGCAGTCTGGCGAATTCTTAAGAACACCATAGTTTTTCTCAACATTGTCATTCAATTCGGCCAACAACCTTGCGCGCCCGCTGGGGACGATCCGTGCCAAGTAATATCATGCGGGCCACTCTCGCGCGTCGACCGCGCGTGCATGTCGGACTCCATCCAAAACCTTCATCACCGACGCGATGACGCCGCCATCGTCGTCGACGGAGTGATCAGCATCGGCGCCGTCATTGGCCTTGCCCTCGTCGTTGTCATCATCGTGTCCCCTGGAAAAAGCCCAGCGATCAGCCCCACCGCGGCCGCGTCGGTCGCGCCAAACTAGTTGGCCGCTGCGCGCGCGAGTGCACCAGCCAACACCAAGCACTCATCGCAATCACCGCCGTATGGGTTTTGCAAGCCAAGCTGCGAGTGGGTGGGTGTGATGGTTCGCGCGAGCACTAGAGCGGGCAACTTCAAGTGCGGTAGGGTGGACATCCCCATTGAAACCACAGGGATCCTTCCGAGTTCATTCGGGGTCTAAACATGGTGTTCTCTGACAAGCTTCGTGGACAAAATTGACACCTCCCGCGTTTGTCACGTGAGGTTTCGCAGAAATGGCTGTTTCGTTCGGGACAGATTCAGCGAAATGGTTGCGGATGGGGGTTCCGATTCAACATCGTCTTGGAAACAGTGTTGGACGGGGCCCACCGTGGCCCACAAGAGCCCCAAAAGGCACCCCGGGGGACCCAGTGTGGGTCCCAATAGAGCTTAGGAGGCCCCCAGACTGCCCAAACATCCCAAAGTGGCGCCAAGACAGCGTGGGGAGATCCACCGCATAACCTTAAGACGCGCCCAGGCAGCCCAAGAAGACCCTAGTAGCCCCCGAGAGGACTCCGACAGGCCCCCAAGAGTCCCCCAGGGTGCCCCTAGATAGCTTCAGAAGATCACGAAGACCCCCCCGTGCTTCGACGTCCTTTTCCTCGGTCTCCTTACAGTCCTCCTTAGTCGTCCTCATCCATCTCCTCCTCTTCCTCCTCCCTCTCATCCGCCGCTGCATTCCTCCCACTGCTCATTCCATTTGTTCCTCATCCTCGCGCTTGTCTTCCTTCTCGTTGTCCTCCTGCTGCCTTCGCTGCCCTCCTTGTCATCCACGCGATCATCCTCGTCATCCGCCGCCATATCTTCGCCATCGTCTTTGGCTTCTTTCCCCACTACGAGCCCAGAGGACAAACTTGGCACTTTCCGATTTTTCGAACAGGTTTACGTGCGGCGTCGCCTCCGTGGGCGCTGCTTGACGCACAGTTGTTCCCGCTTTCCCGCGGCCAGGGGTGTCCAGCGAAGTGGCTTCTTACGCAGACCTGTTGAGACCTCGCTCCCTGGTATGCCGCTAAACGAAGCTTTCTCAGCTCGCCGGCTCGTCGTTGGGGTCATCGGAGCGGTGGCCTACGTATGTTCACTGAGGCCTCGCAGAGGGGAAGTCAGAGGGGGCAGTTCTTCTCAGAATGCTTGGATGGCCCCCAGCCTTCTGAGAAGTTTCCTAAACCTTCTCCGAAGACAGATGGCTTTCAGAAGGCAGGAGAGCTTCTGAGAAGCCCCGCCACCTTCCGAGAAGGTCTGCCCCCTCTCACGCCCCCCACCCCGGGCGTGCTGCCAACATTCGCTTCGCAATTCGGATCCGAGGCGCCGCCGACCATACAAAGTGGATCAAGAAGGACGGCGTCTGCCACACATCGAATCTGATTGGTTCACTTCGTGTCGACGAAGGGGGGCGCCCCCAGCGTGGGCGTTCAAGATTTAACGCCGCTAGTGGCCCAGAATCGGCCAATATGGAACGATCTGGCAGACGAAAGACCGCCGATAGTTCAAAGTTGGACGATCCGCGCGGTGTCAGGACCCAACGCAGAAGTTGACACGACACGAACCTCCCGTACGGCCTCGGCCCCCTTTTTGGTTCTGGTCGGGCGCGTGGACGTCCACGATGTCCTACGCCCCGGGGGCGGAGTCCAGAATTGCCTCTTGCGGAGTCTTCGCTTCGTGTTTGCGTCGGTAACATCATTAGCCGTGTGTCAAAAAGAAAATGCATAAACATACATGCTTGTTTTCCCACTAGTTTTGGTTATTCTGGGGTCTTCGGATGCGGCACGCTCGTGAGCATACCTTTTGCATACCCAATTATCCTGGCGACGTATTAGGTCGCCTGACGGTTGAGGCCGAGCTTCGTTTTCGGGAGCAGAATTAGGGGGGGATTTCATGGCGCGGGCAATGATTTTTCCTCAGATTTCATGGTGCCTCTTCTTATTCCCTACCTAGGCTCTGCCTAGAAGGGTTCTTACTCGGTATGCTTAAAGGGCCGAGCACTGTAATGCGCCCCGGGCGGTTCCCCGGTTCCCCCAGCATCCGCTCCGCAGTTCCCCCAGTCCCCTGAGAGCTTTAGCGTTAGCTTTAGCTTTACTCTTAGCTTAGTTTTAGCTTAGATGTAGCTTAAATTTAGCTTAGATGTAGCTTAACTGTAGCTTAGCTTTAGCTTAGCTTTAGCTTAGCTTTAGCTTTAGCTTAGCGTTAGCTTAGTTTTAGTTTAGCTGTACCTTAGCTTTACCTTAGCTTTAGTTTCGCTTTAGTTTCAAGTTAGCTTCGCTTTAGCTTAGCTTTAGCTTAGCTTTAGCTTAGCGTTAGCTTAACTTTAGCTTAGGCTTAGCTTAGCTGTAGCTTAGCGTTAGCTTAGTTTTAGCTATAAATGCTGCTTAGCTTTAGCTCATCTTTATCTTAGCTTTAACTTAGACTTAGCTTAGCCTAAGCTTAGTTTTAGCTTAGTTTTAGCTTAGCTTTAGCCTAGCTTTAGCTTAGCTTTACGGTTACTACTAATGCTGCTTCTCTAGGGACTTCAACTCCTAGGTAGGGTCGCACTGGGATAATTTCATTACGTCCCAGGCTCCCCCGCTGGGCCGCGCACATGCCGCCGGTCATGATTTGCACCCCCCCTCTTGGACACCCCCCTCTTGGCCGCTCCCGACGTTTCCCTCCAACAACAAACGCTCAAGGGCACTCGGTTTTCTGCATCCATCGGGGTTCCAGAGAGGTGTCATGCGTTGCTGGGGTGAGATGTCGTTCCCCTGGGCGTTGCCAAACTTACAGCCGCCTCCACCGTTTGCGCCCCTAGGGGTGTCCAGCTGAGTGGCGTTCTGCACAGATCCTCCCCGTGGTGTTGCCAAATAGGTTGAGTACGTCCGTCCCTGGGCAATTTCTCAGAGCTCGCTGCTACCATTGCAGGCGCATTCCAGATGTTCGTTTTGTGATTGTGATGAACAGACATCTGACCCTGGTTCAACACTTCGGGAATTTTCTCGGCCACTATGCAACAGCCTCATGTGACAGTCACATCCGATGATGCTTACCTGCCTGCTGGCTTGCCAGCCTTAGGTGTCTGAACTTGGCGCACCATCACAATAGCTCTGCGATATTATCGCCCTGTCGACAACGTGAGCATGGGGGTTTGCAGCCGTAGGCTCAATCTTGAAGTGTCTGGTGTTGCCAACGTCCGCGTTCGCCCCTCTCGGTCGCACCAGCTAGGATGCAAGTCCTGTGATGTTACATTCTGAAGCGGCGTTCGTATTTCCCTGGTCGAAACGGGCTTCATCGGGCTGAAATCCAGCTTGCTCCTAAGCTTAATGTTCCCTGATACGGATCACTGGCCTCTGAATCAGGCTTAATAGCTCCAAGTCGCTCTGACGAAGACCTCCTAGGAGTTGCCTCCGAACACCAGGGAGTAGTGACACCAATGGCGCGCTTCGGCGGCAGGGTCCTGCCTGCGGCCTTCGTCGCGCTCGCGCTTGCCAGTATCTGCTGCCTTCCCAGCTGCTTCGTGCCGGCGGTGGACCGGCGGGCCGTCCTCGCAGCCGCGGCGGCGGCTGCCGTTGCTGGGCAGCAGCAGCAGGCGGAGGCCGCGCAGGCGAGGTTCTCCGTGTTCGGGTTTGACGGGAGCTTAGGAAGAAACGGTTCGAGCGTGAATCGCAGAGGCTGGAATTTTAAGGTTTTCGGTCGTTCTCGTCGGTTTTCGGCGGTCAGACTCGGGATGCCTTCCAGCGGCTGCGCCTCGCCAAGAGCGTTCCCAAAGTGCCCGGATTGTCCCGAATGGCCGCCCCAGGCTCGAGTTATGAGCATCACCGGGCGGGATACCGATACCGCTTCCCTTGCCTCGTTTGCGCCTTTGTGGGCCTCCTGGGAGTCCCTCGTCGCCACCGCTGGAGTCGCCTTAGTAAATCTAGTCAGAACGCACCCGGGGAGAGGCCCGGGGCGTATCGGTATGTATATTTGTCTGTTTCCGCAGGAGCGGGAAGGGCGCCGTGTCAGACGCCTACCAGCAGATCGACCCCGACGCGATCTCGCCTTACTCGCAGTTCAGCAACCCCAAGGACTCCGAGTACACAAACAACAAGGACCTACAAGAAAAGCTCTACGCAAAAAACAAGGCCAGGGTGATCGAGTACGTGTCGATGCTCGACAAGGTCCCCGAGTTGATTCAGAAGAAGCAGTCCGAGAATCTGAAGAGCCTGCTGACCACCAAGCTCTACAGCCTCCGCGAAGTCATGGAGTACGTGACCAGTAAGGGCGCGCCGTTCTACCGCAAGAATGACGCAGCAGGCATGAAGGAGGCCGACCTCTTCTTTCAGGATCTGGCTGACCTCGGCGTGGCGGGCCGGGAGAGGAATTGGGGCTGGGCGGCTGAGTCGTATGACAAGGCCAAGGGCAGCTTCCTGGCGTGGAAGAACGTGGTGGGGATCTGAGCTGCCTGGGCATGCTTCTGGGTGTCAGCCGCCTCCCGAGTCTGCCAATGTCAGGTTGACATGGTCAGCTGGGAAAGGGCACAGGGAGTTCGGTCGATATTCTTCCGTCAGGATCTACGCAGCACGCATCGGGGATGGTGATGTACCGTTCATTGCTTCCGAGCGTGCTAGATGCACCTGATAGTCAGCAGGAGTATGCATTTTTTCAAGTTGCCCGCAGCATGTGGACAGCGGGCGCGACGAGGCAACAAAACGTGCGCCTCTGGAGTCTGCCCGCACCTCGCTTCTTACGGCAGATCCTCAGCAGACGCCTTGAGTAATCCGCTTGCAGTCCATCCTTGAAGAGGCCGCGCTGCATCTGGCAGTGTGGTCCGCGTATTCCAATTAGGACAGCGGGTGGACCCCAAACAGCGGCTCTGTGCATTCTTTTGGGTGCAAGCTATGGGGTGCAGCCTGTGGGTGCAATCTATGGGGTGTAGCCTGAGGGGTATGATCTAGGGGATGCTATTGATTTTAACAAACGAGTTGACACATCCCGCGCTCTTGCAAACATCCCACCCACCCACCCGCAACTTGGTTTGCAAAACCCACGACGACGATGACGACGCCGACGACGACGACAACGACGACACCGACGACGACGACGACGACGTCAACGACGCCGACGACGACGACGACGACGGCGGCGGCGACGACGACGACGCCGACGTCGGCGACGACGAAAATGACGACGACGACGCCGACGCCGACGACGACGACGACGAAGACGACGACGTCGCCAACGAAGACGACGACGAGGGAGGAGGGAGGACGACGACGGCGACAACGACGACAACGATGACAACGACGAGGGAGGAGGGAGGACGGCGACGACGCGAACGACGAAGAAGGAGGAATGACGGCGACGCCGACGACGACAACGACGAGGGAGGAGGGACGACGACGACGAAACGAAAAAGACGACGACAACGGCGACGAAATAGACGGGACGACGACGAGACGCCGACGACGGACGACGACGACGAGGGAGGAGGAGCAAGGACGACCACGGCGACAACGACGACGGAAACGACCACGACGCCAAAAAGGACGACGACGACGAACACGAGGAAAGACACAGGACGACGTAGGCGACGACGACGACGCGGGAGGAGGGAGGACGGCGACGACGACGACGACGACGACGCCGCAAGAGCGCGCGCGCACGCTTTTGTTGAGAATCCGTGTTGCGAAACCTTGTGTTTTGGTATGTTTTTTTTTGGACGCACGATTATGAACTCCTTCCGACACCAATGGGTTGTGAAGGTTTTCGGCGTACGCGCGCGACGACGCGCGCGTCTGCACTTCGTCCCATTGTTTGCAGAGGATTCTCGCGACGGCACACGCGCAAGGGCGTTCGACAGACTTCGACATGCGCGCGCGCGAAGCCCGTTGGAGTGCATTGTGTGAAAATCTGGAAAAACATTTTTTGTTGTTTTTAAAAAGAAATCGCAAGAGCGCGCGCGGAAGTTTTTTTAGCAAATCGGCGTTGCGAAACCATGTGTTTTTGTATGTTGTTTGGGAACTCGATTGCGAAATCCTTCCAGCACCGAAGGTTTTTGAAGGATTTCGGCATGCGCGCGCGACGACGCGCGCCTGCGCACTTCGTCCCATTTGTTGCAAGGGATTCGTAACAAAGTGTTATGTTAGAACAAACATGTCACCGCATAGTGTTTTTTTGGTTTGTTATTTTACAAGGGAACCTCAGGGGGGGATACCGGCCTGCCTGGGATAGTGTAGCTTTATTTTTAGGATGCACATGTGGTCAGAAGCATTTATGATTTACATACCCGAGAAGGGGATTGACAACGCGGGGGGGGGGTAGATCCTATTTTGTTTTTTAGAAAGGAGCACATTGATTTCTGTTTTCAATGAGTTGCCCACCCCACTGCTCGCGCAAACACCCCACCCACCCGCCCGCAACTTGGTTTGCAAACCCCATGCGGCGGCGATTGCGATGAGTGCTGGGCGCTGGCTGGTGCATCTCTGCGGCCGCGCCAGCCCGCGCATGCGCGCGCGCGCGCGGCGGCCAGGTGGTTTGGCGCGACCGGCGAAGCCGCGGTGGTGTTGACCGCTTGGCACATGCCAACGGGCATGTGAGTGCGAGACGGCGGTTTGGGCGGCTGCGGCATCATAGCAACGTCGACACTTGTAGACACGATGGCGATGATAGTGGCGACTTTGGTGACGACACTTGTAGACATGATGATGATGATGATGATGATTATGATGATGATGATGATGCGGATGATGGTGATGATGATAGTGGTGATGACGGCCACCGATGCCGATCACGCCGGCGACTGAAGGTTTTGGAAGGAATTCGAAATGCGCGCGCGGCAGACGCGTGAGAGTGGCTCGCGTGGTATGATTTGACACGGGTCGTGCCACCCCAGCACGCGCGCGAAGGGTGATCGAACAATTTCGCCATGCCGCATTTCATGGAATTTCTGAACACTTGTTGTGGTTTCCTGTAGAATTTGCAAAAGCGTTCACGCCTTTGTTGAGAATCCGTGTTGCGAAATGAGTTGTTCTGGTATGTGTTTTGGCATGCGCGCGACGACGCGCGCGTGTGCACTTCGTCCCGGTTTTTCGCAACGGATTCTCGCGACGGCACGCGCACAAAAGGGCCTTCGCACGATTTCGACATGCGCCCGCGCAAAGCCCGTTTGGTAGTTTGTTTTTGAAGATGTTGATACACCTTCTTGGTGTTCTGGAGAATTCGCAAAAGCGCGCAGGCTTTTGTTGAATATTTGTGCTGCGAAACGTTTTGTATTTGTATGTTTTTTGGACACTCGATTTTGGAATTTCTCCGCATCCCAAGTTTTCTGTATGACGACGACGCGCGCGTCTGTGCATTTCGTCCCGTTTTTTGTTTCAATGGATTTCTGAAAACTAATGTTTTTGGATAGTTAGCCGATTGCGCACGCATCGTGTTTTCTTGCTAGAAAACCGAGGGGGGGTGATACTGGCTTGGCTGGAATAGTATGAGTTGACCGGTAGGACGGACATTGGGTCAAAACCATATGTGTTTTACATCGGTTCCCGGTGACTGGATGAGTCCAGTGGGGGGAGGGTGGTAGAATCTATTTCTTGTTTATAAAGGTGAATCTATGTTGTGCCACGTTTGGTGTGCAACCCATGTGGTGCAATGCGTATGGCGCAGTGTGGTGCATGCGATGTAATGTTTGTTGTTCAGCGGGGCCGCGGCTCCGGGGCGGCGACGGCGAATACGCAGCCATACGGAGCCGCCTGACTGACAGTCTGACTCAGACGACGGGTAGCGAGGGGGCGGCGACGGCGAAAACGGAGCCGCCAGACCGATCCCCAGGCCCAGACGACGGGCGGCGACGATGAGGCGACGGGGCGACAACGTCGAACACGGAGCCGCCAAGCCGACACCTAGGCCGAATCCCTGCTATCACACATGAAAAAACACCTAGGTGCAAACATTGTTTTGGGAACGAAAACTGTATGGTCACCCTTTTCCTTCCTGTTTGTTCCGCTATGCGGGAGCAGAGCGGCACACGCGCATGCAGGAACCCCAAGGAGAAGGTGCTGGCCCTGCCCCAGTTCGAGAGGGCTTTGAAGGAATGCGCCGTGAAGAAGGGCGTGGAACTTGGGGACACCCCGTCGCATCGCCCTGGGGCCGCTGGGGGCGAGGAGAAGAGTTGCGCCAGGGTTGATGCTGCTTGTCCTCCTGCTCCTCCTCCACCTGCTACGAGCGTTGCACCTGATATGCCAGATCCTCTTTCAAACCACCCCCAATGCTGTCGTGTCCAATCTGCAATCCGGGAGGAGAACCTCCAGAGGTCCATGCTTCAGCATTCGGATTTAAGTTCCCCACATACATGTTTCGTGGGGTTATGTTTTTCTTCCCACCCGCGTCGCACCCGCGTCTTCCTCACACCTCCCGCCTCCCTTTTCCTCCCCCCACCACACAGCATATTGACACACAGCACGTACACAGCACTGCTCAGCGCAGGTCAGCTCAGCTCAGCACAGCACAGCTCAGCTCAGCACAGCTCAGCTCAGCACAGCACAGCTCAGCACAGCACCTCAGCACAGCTCAGCACGGCACCGCACAGCACTACACAACACAGCACAGCACGACGGTCGTCCAGGGCACAGCAGGCGTGTGGTTTTGTCGACGCCATAGGGGGTGCGCAGGGGGATGGTCCCTGAGCGCGGCCGCTATCCGTGACGGTCGTCCAGGGCAGAGCAGGCGTGGCAGAGTCTTGACACCACCAAGGGTGCGCACGGGGTTGTCCCTGAGCGCGGCCGCTATCCGTGACGGTCGTTCAGGGCACAGCAGGCGTGGCTCTTTCTCGACACCACAGGGGGTGCGCACGGGGTGGCCGCTATCCGTGACTGTCGTCCTGGGCACGGCAGGCGTGGCGTTTTCTCGACACCACAGGGGGTGCGCACGGGGTGGTCCCTGAGCGCGGCCGCTATCCGTGACGTTGTTCCTTGCCCCAGCAGGCGTGGCATGTTCTCGACACCGCCAGAGGTGCGCACGGGTGGTTGCAGAGCGCGGCCGCTATCCGTGACGATCGTCGCAGGGTACAGCAGGCGTGGCGTTTTCTCGACACCACAGGGGGTGCGCACGGGGTGGTCCCTGAGCGCGGCCGCTATCCGTGACGGTCGTCCAGGGCACGGCAGGCGGGGCGTTTTCTCGATATCACAGGGGGTGCGCACGGGGTGGTCCTTGAGCGTGGCCGTTCTCCGTGACGGTCGTCTTTGCGGTATGGGCGGGGCAACGGCCACCAACATCATTCTCACATGCTTTTTTTCAGCTATCATCACTTCAGCCATAATCCAAGTAGTTGGGGTTCCTCGGTAGCGTAATTGTTGTGCGTGTGAGAGGGCGGAATGACAAGGGTTCGGGGAGGGACAGTGCGGAATTAGGATGAAGTAGTGAGTAGGGCAGGACTTAGAGGATGAGCGAACCGAGGATTCATTGGGGTAGCCAAGAGATGGTTCTCTGCATCGATCGGCTAGGTGACATAATGCGTGCATCTGTTCATTCGGAGCAAGGACGAGGAGGCTGACGAGGAAAAGTTGGAGCAGGAAGAAGAGGAGGAGGATGAGGAGGTTCAGGAAGCAGGTCGCGCCACCAGCAGCTTCGCAGGGGCGCGCAGGCGGGGAGGCTCCGCAACGGCGCGAGCGGCGGGCGTGTTTGGCTCGTTCGGTCTGTGATGGAAGGGCCTGGCGCCTGCAGGCGCCGTGATGCTCTGGGGGCCTCGCTTTCTGTGTGATGCGCGGCGACGGGGAGGGCGAACGGTAACCGTGGTGCGGTCTTTCATGGGTGCATCAGGGGGTGCCCGAGTTCCTGGCGGTCTTGGGGATTTTGTTCGGATTTCGTCGGGGCTGGTCGTCATCTGGGCGACATCTTGGCGAAATATGGACGAGATCACGTTTATGATGGGCCGCGGAGGTCCAGAGGGTTCCATGAAGCTCCACCCAGTACCGAGAAGCAAGCAGACAACGGCAAACGCGCAGGCGGGAGGCCAAGGCCGGCGGGACGAAGCAGGCGGGCGGGCAAGCGGGAGGGGGCAGAGGGGAGACCCGCAGGCGGGCGAGCGTGACCGCGCAGCGTGCCCCGCGGTCTGGGCTGGAGGGCCGCTCTTCTCCGGGCGAGTCGTTCGCAAGAAGGCGCGAGGCCCAGTGGCCTGCCGTGGGTAGCTCTGCCTTCGTCGAACATGAAAGAGCCATTGACCCCCTACGCACAATGTAGCTAGAGTAAGGTCCCCGTTTCTGCACCTCAGGGATCATCAATATGGGTGGCTTGTCTTGCTACGTCTGCAGAAACGAAACCCTGTCCACAATGTTTTGGGCCTCTTAGAACAGACCCGCTCCCAACAGGTTACGTGTCCTTGTGCTGCTAGTCGTGCCCGCGGGGTCCCCAGTCGATCGAGGCCTTTAGACGTGGTCTGAGCATATGGGGTCGGAGGAGCGCGCCACATCGCCGATGAATCGGCGATGCTTCGGCGATGTATCGTCGATGTATCGTCGACGTCGGCGATGTGTCGACGCCGTCGGCGCGCATCGAGCCGCGTCGCCGGTGGATGGACGACGCGGCGTGTCCCTCTGATCATTCATTACGGACCACATCAAGGAGGCCTCGAATTCAGAAGGCCCCCCCAACTACGTCGGCAACAAACATGCACGGCTGTTGGCCCTGGTGCCTTTTGGTTTCCGTCGTGCGTTCTGGAAACAGTTTTGTATCCCTTGGCGATAGCAGGCGTGGCCGAGGGGATCAAGGGGGGGGGGTGCTGGTCACGGCACGCTTCCCGCCACAGCCTTCTGGGAATGTTGAAGAATAGTCAATTCCCACACGGCGCCGGCGCGAATCGTGACGTGACCATGGGGGCGGGGTGCGGCAGGTCACGGGCGTTTATCACTAAAAATAAGACAGCGGGCTCCTGCATGGACGCTGTTTTCTCGAAGCCATCAAGGGCGACAGGGGCTGGAAGGCGGGCGCGACTGGATCAACGGTCTCCTTGACATCGCCAGTCAAGGTCCTTGGGGACCAAGGTCGACGAATGGCCCGTGATGGGTTCGGAAAGGTTTTGCACGGCGGGGAGGTATCTGTGAGGTGGGCGTCGATCTCAGGACCCGGTGATCGGAGGACTTTGGTTTCTTTGGGCTGAAGGTGTTGAATTGGGCGTACATCGGGCAGCGAGGCCGCCGAATTCGGCGATCTCGCTTTGGCGATCGCTGGAAAGCAAGGACGGCGATCGCGAGCGGCCCAGTCTGACCGCTCTCTCGGCTTCCTGAACACCAGACGCAAGGGCAATGCAACTGGCCCGCTCGAGGGCCTCGGGGCGGGACTGCGGGCAGGGTCTGTGGAAGGGCGTAGAGCCCTGCCAGCAGCTGCAGTTCAGCGAATGCCCCAGGCGCAACTGAGGAACGCCCTGAGGTTCCCTTCGGCCTCCCAGGGCCCGATTGCCGGAGGGGCACGTGGGGAAGGGAACCGTGTCACCTCGGCCCGTTCCGGATCGGAATTTCGACGTGGCCGCGGGGGGTTTGCACGGCGAATATGGAGACGCCCACAAGCTGCCGAAACATCAAAATCGGTAATTTGCCTTCAACGCTTAGGAGGCTGAGTCGTGAAGCCATCCCAGCTGGAGGCAGACACCTCGAAGTTGGAGGTTGGGGGAAGCCAGGGCGAAGGGGAGCATCGGAGAGGGCCTCTCGGGGCTCGGCCCAGTCTCTCGACGGTCTTGGTCCTGCTCGGTGTGCTGCTGGGAGCGAGTTGAGTTAGGGAATGATGGGAAGATGGAGCAAGAGGAAATGGAGTTGATGATCGAGGATGGTGAGGAGGCGGTGGAGGAGGAGGAGTGCGTCGCTAATCTCGCAAGTGTCGGGATATTGAGACAACGCTTCGGTCTTTGGAGCTCCGTGCCGCTTGCCCGTGAGGGTGCGACTGCCGTGCCCGCCGCCAGGAAGTGTACGAGGCCGCCGCTTCCCTCTCTTGAGATGCTTCACCTTAGCCCCCCGAGTTTTGCGGCCCATTCCCCCTTAGTGACTGGTTTTGTCAAATTCCGTGCCATTCCGTCTCCACGCCCTCCTCTCCCACCGCTTCGTTTTGTGCCCTGGAATCACTTGAGATACGTACCCCGATTGCTTGTGTCCCTGGTTCTCTGTTCTCATACCAAGATGGTTGCACGCATGAGGTCGCACGAGGCAAGACATAGGCCAACACGCACGAAGCACGGACGCAGTCTGAGTACACCACATACATGCACGCGACCATTATTGGTTTGAAAGCGGCTACCGAAATGTTGCCGCACAGAGCAGGCAGAGCAGGTCGCTTCGGAAGCGTATTCGACTACAGCCCGACTTAGGACAAACATGATCGCAAGGAGGGAATCGAGACGGAAGGGAGAAGGCAGGATTGGACCACGAGGGGTAGGGAAACGCGGCCTTGAAGCAGGGTTCGAGCCGTTTTCACGCGGGGAGTCAGCCGGAACGACTCGCCGATTGGTGACAGCAGAGAAGGCCTTTGGGAAGCAGTTCACAGGGCCGCGCAAGCGAGAAAGCGGTGCATTTCACGAGCGGTGAGCAAACCCGTATCCGCGCTCTCGCGGTCTGGATTCGAAGGCGCGATTTTGCGGACACGCGATCGCACGGATACAGTCCGCGCGGGGCATCCGCGACAGAGCGCCCCGTTTCGGCGGGTCGCGGCCCTGGGGGTTGGCCCGAGAGGCCACGGATACGTATGTTTCTTTGTCGCCCACTGCCCAGCCGTTTGCCCGCCTGTCCGGCAGCGCGCCCTTGTGCCGCCGCGGAGACGCTGCGCGCCGGCGGAAGGCACGGCAGGCGAGTGAGGGAGGCCCGAGGTTTGGGAGGAGGGCCGATCCCAGACATGCTCGCCGAGCGCGTTCCATTATTCGGAATTGGCAGAGTGCCTATTCGCAAACGTCCAAACAACAAATGTCTGCCTCGTTGCAATGGAGATTGCTTGCCTCGATGCCATGGGGGCATAGTCCATGCGACTTGGGAGTGGCTACTCTGCGAGCAGCGGGACGCGCTTGTCTAGAGTGTGGGGCGCACCTCAGCCCTGCGCGCAACCAGTCCGCGGCGATTGCCTGCAGTGAGTCCCGCCGCCGTGCCAGCGCAGCAACGACATGGTCTGGGGATGATTCGAAGGTGGGCCTGACTCAAGTAGTCCCCGCATGGCTCCACGATGGTTCCAGAGGGTCTGCGTGGGCCCCCAGGGCGATCTGGGCGATCCTGGTCTTTCTTGGGTGCGATGGTTGCCCCGAGTTTTTTTGTCGGAGGAGACGTTGTCAAACTACCTTAGCCGTTCTGGTTCAGGCGTGTTTCTGGGCTTGCGACAGCTTTCTTCAGAGCGGTAGTCGCTGTCGCGTGCCAATTTGGCTTTCAGTTTTGGGGTAGCTCAAACCCCGCAGTGCAGTTGTGGGGTACCTCACAACCCCGCAGTTTGCGACCTCATCGTGCGGCATCCATGGATGGCGACGTGGCTCGAGGGCGCTAAGCAGCCTTTTCTGAGGCTGCCAGGGGTGCGGACGCACGTCGAACTGGGCATGCCGCGTGCGACGCCGATGCGGGGCCAAGGCGCCAGCTGCGGTCCTCCGTCGCGCGCAAGCGGCAGGTTTCGCAAAGCAAGGTGCTGGAGCTGGGAATGCTGGTGGCGGTCGTCAGCGCCTCCCTGCTACTGGCTCCAAGCGTGAGTCGCGCATCGACAAGCAGTTCGCCGATATGGCCAAGAAGCTGGAGCAGCTCACCGCCCCGTCGCGCGCCGTGCCGGCGCAGGGAGGCGGAACTCCTCCCGCCGCGCCACGTGATGATGACGATGGAGACGCAGCCCTGCGCACGGAAACCACCCAGCTGGAGGCCGCTATCAACGCGTGCAAGGGCGAACGCATGGCGCCCGCAAGGCAGTTAGTTGCTGGAGCAGCAGCTGCGCGAGGTGCGGAGCAATATCGAGTCAAGGAGGTCGGGCCTAACGCAGAACAGCAATGTGGGGCACGGGCTCAACAGGGCGAATGCGAAGTTTGAGAAGTTCAAACAGGAGCTGGCCGACTTCGACAAGAATATGGGGCAACTGCAGGAGGACAGGGCGGATGCCGACGCCGAGTGGCAGGCGGCCGAGTACGCGGCGCTCCAGAAGCAGTTGGTGGCTTCGCTGCCACTGGATTCTGACGCTGGCGTGGATGTCTTCGGGGTGCGCAGAAGATACTGCAAGGGCGCGAGGCCATCCAGCAGATGTTCGAGACAGACGCCTTTCAGGAGTTCGCGAGGCTGTACGGGGCTCATGCGAAAGGCCCCAGTTCGTGCTGATGCTTTTCGGCCTGATGATGATGATGGAGAGGTCCCTGCCCCCGCTGGAGGCGACGAACGCGTCCGCCGCCCAGTGCCAATGGACGCGGCGTTCGACGACGCCTTCGGGGGTCAGGAGGCAGCAGAGCAGTTCTGGGACATAGGAGGCATGACTTGGGTAGGTGGTGCCAAGCGTGCTATCCTGGAGGTATTGCTTAATGCCAAGGTCAAGAGGCCACGCGCAGAGTGTCTTGAGCCATCGACAGACGGAGAATGGGTTGGTGGTCTCGGAGTGGAGTATGGTGGCGTATCATATCTTACTCCCCCCGCAGTGGCTAGTACGCTACAGGTATGGTGATATTGTTGCGGGTTCCTGCCTCCTCGGCTGGTCGGGCTTGCAGTCTGGCAGCTACACGAGTGCGAAGGAGGGGCCCGATGTGGACAGTGCAGGTTTCTTTGGCCCGAGCGGTCAGGCTTCGGGTCGCGTGGTCTCTGCGCCGACACCGCGATGCATTGGTTTCAAGATGTCGGCGCATGGGGCGAGCTGTCCGACGAACGCCGCCACTCCGTCTCAGCGCGATAGTAGGGCGTTCGTTTTTGAATTTTATAATGGGAACAGCTGGGGCACACTCTAATCGAGGCGTGCTTCAAATACGGCCCTGGTGGCGTGCGCCCAAGAGATCGGCGTGGATGAAGGGCGGTTGGGAGCCCGAGTCAGCTCCGCCAAAGCAATGGGTTGGACCACGCGATGCTCGCCCTCGGAGCCCCGAGCGCAGGGGCGTGCCTCAGCTGGCGTGGCCATCATCGTCAGGATCACTGTCGGCATGGGATGGCCTTCGCGCGTGGCGAGTGGACTCACTGTCCCGCGCCGGCTCAGTTTTGCCGAGATTGATCTGCCAGGCTGGCCCCCGTTGCATGCGGGTAGCGCGCACCTGCGCACTGGGGGCGGGGGGGGGGGGCGGGGGCGGGGTGGGCCAACGCAGCCATCATGTCCTCAGCAAGGCGGGCAGGTGATTGAAGGCAGGCGTCTCGCTCTGCTTTGTGCTGACTGGAATTTCGGCTTTGACTGTCTGGAGATGACGGGAATGCCACGAAAGTCAGGGATGTTCATTTCGAGGCCTCCGATCGCGACGCGTGCCACGGCAGGGGCCGAAGCGACGATGAATTATTGTTTGGTGTCGGCAGTTTTCAGTAAGTTGGTGGAGCGCGTCTTGGCGGTCACGTCGCGGCCCAAGCGCCCGCGTCGCATTGTCCAGTTGCAGCCCAGGCCTGGGGCGATCAAGCAGCAGCAGTTGGTGTACGCGAGTCACCAGAGGCCCCCCGCGGATCTCCCGCTGGGACCCACGAGTGCCCCCGCGGACTGGACTGCCCTCGGGCCCGGGCTGAGCGGGCTGACCTCGTCGCCGACATTCAGGGCGTGATGGCGGCCTGGGGAGTGCTGGATGCGGCTTGGGAAGCTTTTTCGGATGCCATGGAGCTTGAGTTAGAGAGCGAGCTGGGCGCCCTCATCAAGCGCAAGGGCAGCGAGGGCCTTCCTTTAGTGGCGAGTTGGGCTCCCGTTTTGCAGCCCCCCCCCCAGAGTAAGGTGGCGGATGATGTTCGTGTCTGGGTTGGTTGGGTCTAGCTTCAGCAGTGTGCTAGGGGCCTTTTTAACACCAGCCAGAGATTAGCCGCGCAGATGGACTCTTTGATTGATCAATGTGAAGCCCAGGCCGCACGGAACCTCATTGATATTGTTGCGCAGCCTTTCGATGCCGAGGGGCTCTCACCTAGGCCCGATCTCGCGGTCAACGAGGCCCGCCAGGCGATGGCTTCGTGACCCGCGCGCCTGGCTGGTTTCGCAGATTGGGCCGACCAGTCCGCCGAGCTTCTGGGGGAGTGGGAGGGGGACATCAAGGAAGCTAGGGGTTGTTTGGATGGGCAAGGATAGGAAGTGCTGGGGCCAGTGGCAAGCTGACGCCCCGGCTGGGTCAGCCAGGAAGATGCACCGTTTAACGCGTCTTAAACACATGTGGGAGCCCACGGCCACCGAGAAAAGTCCTTGGGCGTTGTCGTCGGACCTCGTGTTTTGCTGGCCACGGAGGCCGATGGTTTGGGAGCTTTTGGCATGCCACTAGTTTACCACCGCCCGTCGACGTCTCTGATAGGGGCTGCTTCGGCCGCCTCAGTGCGCCTGGGATTCGCGCTGCTGCCAGGGCGTTCTCGCCGCGCACAGCGCAGTTCCTTGACGGGGTGCATGTGCGGCAGTGCTCGTGCCTGACTGACCAGGGGTTGGACGCTCTGGCGTGTTTTTTTCCAGATTACGGAGAAGCTTGGGCTTTGCCCCCGAGCGTCGTACTGGATGTTGTTCCTTTTGCTCGAGAAACCCATGGGAAGTTCGAGACCCTTTCTATTGTGCCGCCTCGCGGCTTTGGAGGGAATTCCGGAGACCCCTTCGCTTTGCCACGACGGATAAGCACCCGCGCCGTTCTTGGGCTTTTTGGGCGGGCAAGTCGGCAGACGCCCGCGTCTGGGGCCAATCGGTCAAGGCGGAAGCCATGGTGGGAGAAGGCGGCGTCGCGGCTGGTTTCTCTTGGGAGGGAACAGAGTATTACGAGTGTTTTGATTTGGCGCCGTTGGGGAAGCGGGCGATGGAAGCGGGGCTTGACCCCGCCATTGTCAAGGTTGCCATTGATTTCTGGCGGGGGCCCGGGATCCTGCGCGTGGGATCGGATCGCAGTTTGGCGACCCTACATGCTCCCAGCGGGCTGCCAGCGGGATAGCGTTTCAATAGCGTTTTAGGTATATGCGGCGCAGCTGTTTGGCGGCTTTGTCCGCCGCAGCCCGGGTGTGGGTATGTCGTCGTGCGTTGACGACGGCGCCGTCAGCTGCTACGGGCGGCCGAGTGAGGTGCTCGAGGCTGTCAGCGATGCGGCGGCCGATCTGCGGTGCCTGTTTACTCAGGAGCGTCGGGTCAACTTAGCCGCCGACAAACTTATGGCGCTTGCGTCTTCCAGTGGGCTTGCCCGTCGCCTCGGAGGTCGCCTCGGCTTGCCGGCTAGTTCGGTCGGAACGCACGCGGCGTTTTTGGCTTGCGTTTTGGCCCCTGGAGGCCAGCGGCATAAGAAAGGCCACCTCCTCGAAACGTCGTAGACGCTTCAAGGATATGTTTAGAAGGCATAGAGTTCTCCAGATATACCAGAGGGCCCTTTCCCGCGACAGTGGAAGGATTGGTAAGATATAGACGGCGGGGGTGAAACTTGGGCTCACTTGTCGGCATGGCCGACGGTGAACTTAAGCGAGCGAGGAGCGTGCTGCTATCTTTCCAGGCTCCGAGGCACACGGGTGTCTCGACGCGGTCCAAGATTGCGCTGGTTGGCGACCCCCTTTGGCTGAGCACGGTTGCCCCCGCGGTGGCTTGGGCCCAGGCGGCGCGGGGCGCCGTCGCCAGGCCTGGGTTTGCGAATTTCTCGGGCAAGGACTTGCGCGCGATGTGGAGGGAGGTGGGCAGGGAAGGGCCCAGTTGGGAGCAATCCAGAGGGCCCATCAGTAAGGTGTTCCTGTCGCTGCAAAGGATCGGGCGGCGCGCTGACTCGCCCCTCGACTGGATTGGCGACGAAGGAGTGGAGCACATTCTGGTCTACACCTCCCCCTCTTTGGTTGCGAGTTTGCTCGAAGCGGGGGTCCAGCGTTTCCATGGGCGGACCCTGGCAACCAAATTTGGTAGGGCCCCAGGGGCCCGCGTCTGCGTTGAACCGATTCGTCGGCTGGTGAGCCCCAGGGCCAAGGGCATCGGCCGAAAGGCCTCACGGCCCAAGGAAATATTTAGCGCGTTCTGCTTTTTGTGATGGCCTGTGGACCGGGATCGCGCGGTCGAGGCTGGATACCTCGGCCTTGGATTGTGCCCTTTTGTGCCAGGGGCCCGATTCGGTGGGGCATCGCATCTACCTGCGCCAGCGCGCGGACGCTGTGCAGGCGCGGGGGGCGCTGGAGCTACCACGTGACTTATACGCGGCGGATCTGGGCGGGGATCAGCGTCGGCATGACGGCCTCAAGATGGAACGTCACATCAGTTACTGGCCCCAGCCCAGTGACAAGCATGAGCCTGTGCTTTATGATAATGATGGGAATCAGGTGGAGTGGGGTCAGTTGGATGTGAGTGAACTGTATCAGGCTGAGGATGGGTCTTGGATTCCCCATGCGAGTAGGGAACTGTCTCGGGCGGGGTACTCTTGGGTTTTCTTTGACGAGTATGGGAACCACAAGTATACCGCGAGAGGGGCTGCGTGGCCCTCACTCCCGCAGACCAGCCAGGCTGCCGAGCAGCTGCAGCTTGCTTTGATGCCCATCTTTGTGCCCAGTATGCGGTCAGCGTGCTACAGCGATTGGATGCTGTCAAGTTGCGCCCCCCGAGCAGCGATATGGAGGCTTAAGGTACATATGAACAAACAAGAACACGCCCCAGCTGTCCACGCGCCAGCTCGCAGGAAGCTCGAGGACAAAGATAAGCTCCCGCTGTTAGAACGTGGGATAGGCCAGGCCAACTGGCGAGCGCATATTGAGGCTAAGAGGGCGATGGAGGTCCACCCCCGGCCTTCGGATGCCGAAAGCTAGGGGCTAGAGCACGATGTGCGGCGCGTGGAGTATGTGGCCCGTTTGGCTGCTGAAGTGCTGCCTTTGTTTCCCGGGGCGACCCGCCAGAGGCCCCTTTCGA
The DNA here is from genome assembly GCA_963575745.1 of Prorocentrum cordatum. NCBI lineage: Eukaryota > Dinophyceae > Prorocentrales > Prorocentraceae > Prorocentrum > Prorocentrum cordatum. Next base: position 150,418 of record CAUYUJ010014354.1, on the reverse strand, counting down.
GAGCTCGGCCCAAACAGATTTTTGATAAGGCCACCTCGTGGCACTGCTGGGGGCCCGGATTGTGGGGATCCCGTCGCGCCCGGTGTCTTGATTTTTACGGTGGCCATATCCACGACAGGCCTGAGCTGGGCTGTGGAGACTTCCCCGAGCGCGTGGCCGAGTTGTCGGTCAGCGCCAGAGCACGGACACGAGTTAGCGAGCACGCAAGTGGGAGGTGAGAGGCAGCCTCTTTTTTTTTGCAGGGCGCGCGGTGCGCATTCGCAGCACAAGATTCGAAGGCTGGCTAGGCGGTGCATGCCAGGCATCATCGAGAGTGAGGCGCAGGTTCTGTCGAGACTGCGCCGAGGTTTGCACCCGCTTCGCAGTGGGGTTGCGGTCGCCTGCGCCGAGCCCGAAGAACAGGTGGGTAAGCAGGAGGCCGCGGTCGTGCTGGAGGGGGCCAGGCGGGGTGCTTTGAAAGCCTCTGCTGCCCCTCTGCCCTGCTTGGAGGCCATCCGAGCCCGCATAGCGGCTCGGGAGGCTGGAAGGAGGGCGGCGTGACCATCGAATTGTCGAACTGGTCGGGCAACAGTGCCAAAACAAATCAAACTACCATTGGGGCAATCTAGGAGTGTTTCGGGGCCATTTGGGGGGAATGTTGATCTGACCTTAGGTTGCTTCGGAAACGTTTTTGGACGGTCACTGGGCCGGTGTGGACGGTGCCGGCTTGAGACCGTTCCCAGAAAACAGGTATGTTTTCAGCGCCGCCGCTTGTCAATCATCGTTTTTGTTGAAGTGTGGGGGCCTCCTGGGGCTGACTTGGTGGCTGTGGTTGCTCTCTTGTGCTCGCGTGGGGGTCTAAAGTGTGTCATTGGGCTTTCTGGCAAAAGGCCAGGGGCTGTCTTTGCATTTCGTTTCTATTGAGCCGTGCTCGGGCGTGTCTCGCCTGGTCTTGGCTCCTGTAAGAGCCCCGATGAATAACAGGTGGTGTATACCATCTTCTACGGGTTGGCGCCCGTAGAGACTTGCAGAAGCCCAGACAGCGAGCGGGTATTCTGAAGTCCCCCTTCATCCAGAGGGGACCGAATCGTGGGCACCTTTCGCATGAAGCGGTTACGGCTGGTTCGCGTCATGTCGACGCGGCGGTGACAGCTTCGCGCACGTTCAATGTCGAACGGTGCTTGCGGCCCGGAACTTGCCAATGTCGAACGATTTCCACGATCGGACAGCCGAGATGGTGTTAGGTTTATTGATCCGCGCGGTGTCAGAAACCAATGATTGGGTCGTCGCGGCACGAAGTTGCCGTATAGCCTTGTTGGGATCATTTGCAGTTCGGCCATTCCCCAGCCTCTTCAGTCAGAAACCCTAATTAAGCCAGACGCAATCTTCCTCCCTTTTTTCTTGTGCTTTCTGTCAGCGTTTAGGAAGCACACACCATTCTGGTGCAGACTGTTCCGTTTCGGGCTCAGATCAGAATCGTGAGGACAGCGAAGCAGACACTCCGAGCAGCAACGGTTCCCTTTTACCGTCAATTCAAGGGGAAGCTGCCCGCATGCAGGATGATGTAGGCTGAGGCAGGCACGGGTGTAGTAATGATGCGTTGTATGCCATGGCATGCTTTTCGCAACGTGGCAATCAGTTGTTTATCAGCAGGGCTATGCTATGCGGTTCCGATGTCTGGGACACCACCCGACCAGACGAGGCATGCGGCGCAATCAGAACGTCATATAGCATCCGAGGTCACAAGTATAGGACCGTAGTGATAACGCATTAGGTGCACGCTGTGATTGGGTGGGTGGCGCCAGAAGGAACGGGTAATGGTCGCAGGCAGAACAGTTGCTCCGTCGACTCCGCTGCCGCCAGCCGCCCCTCCGGAGGCCATCTGGACTGTTCCACTCGAGATCGCCCCGAAGGCTTCCCTCGACACGCAGGCGTCCACGCAGAAACAGCGCGAATCGAAGGCGTCGCCCTCTGCTCACCCAGAGTCCCTGGTGGGGCCCTCCCTTGCTGTCCTGCTTTTTTTGCATTTCGGCGCGTGTGTGTGTATGTGTGTGTCTGTGTGTGTGTGTCTGTTTGTATGTCTGTGTGTGTGTCTGTGTGCGTGTGTTTGTCTGTGTCTGTGTGTGTCGGCCGCTGCACGTTTCGCTTGTACTTGCAGTTCCCCTTTCGCACCCATTGCGTACAGGTTGCGTTGATGCTGCTTGTGCGCCTCGCTATCGACAACATTCGATCGCAATTAGCTGTTTCATCTGCTGTTCGCGCTTGCAGAACATGTGTGCGCGTATGTACGTACGTACATGCATATATAGACGCATATGTGTGTAGATCTAAACACATACTTATACAACCAGCAAACAAACTGCGGCAACGCGCGAGGTCTAGCAAGCTGTAGTTGTATATTTTTTTCCGCTTATGTTCCTGCAAGCTCCAGTCCAGTTGTAGTTGAACGTGTGCGGTATTGCAGGACATCGATTGTCGCCCGACTCGCGCCCTACAGGGAGCTCGACCTACGTCCCCAGAGCCAAGGCTCGCATACTGGCACGCCCCTCACGCGGATCGTGCCTCGCAAATAGTTGCAGTTGTGGCACCAGAGAAAATATTCAGAGCATCGCCCCGCTCACTTCGGCACACCTCTCACACGGATCGTGGCCCGCAAAGGGTTCGACGGACGGCCTTTGGACCCACGGGTTGCATCCCGCCTTCTCGTCTAATTCGGCACACCTCGCATACTAATCCAGGCCCAGAGAGATCTACACCTACGGCCCCAACAGCAAGGTTCGCCTTGCGCCCCCCCAGCCATTGCGGCACACCCCATCGCGCGGATCGTGCCCACAAGGAGCGTCACCTAAAGGCCCAGAAACAAGGTTCGTTCCGCGCTCCCCCGCCCGTGTCGGCAGACCCATCACGCGGATCGTGTCCACAAGGAGCGCCACCTAAAGGTCCAACGACAATGTTCTTTCAGCGCTCCCTGGCCCATGTCGGCAGACCCATCACGCGAACCATACCCCATAGGGATCTCCGCCTATTGCACCAATGGGCAGCTTCGCATGGCGTGCCCGCGCCATTTCGGAACATGCCTTGCACGGGCCGTGCCTGGAGGAGATCCATTTGTGGCCTCAGCGGGGGCATTCGCGCGAGGGTATCCGAATTACTCGGCACACCCTTCACGCGGATTGTGCTTTACAGAAGTTGCAAGGTTAGAACACACCTTTGCAGCATGCTCTGCAGCAGCAATCCTTCCGCATTGCCCCGCGGCGCACAATGTACCAATTACTTGCATATACATTGTCTTATGTCCATGCCGCCAGTGTGACTGGCCCTTGGGGCCCTCTTGGGTGCCTGTTGCGGCCTCGGGGACTCCCTTGTGGCGGAAGGCTCGGAATGTCAGTTGGAGATCCCCCTTTTTGGACTCTTGGGGCCCTCTTGGACCGTCTCGGGCGCCTCTTGGACTGTCTTGGGGCTCTCTTGCGCCGTCCTGGGGTTCTCTTGTAGGCCTCTTGGGCCGCCTCGGGGCGGTCTGTGGGCTTAGTGGGCCCTGGAAACGACAGGGCCGTTTTTTTACCGGTTCCGTTTTGTCGTTTTTGTTGCTGGTTCTTCCGTCGCCGTTTTTCGACCGGTTCCGGCTCGGGTTCCAATCCTGAGGTTGTTTTTGTTGTCGTTTCTGGTCGCCGTTTTTCTGCCGTGTTCATTTTCAAGGGACAGTTTGGGGAAACGGTAAAAAACGGCCCTGCCGTTTCTGGAGCCCACAAAGTCTGTGGTGCCTCTTGGGCCGTTTTCGAACCTGTTGAAACTCAAAGTGCCCATGTGCCAAAAGGGATGAAACAGTTTTGGCCTCCTGAGGCCCTCTCGGGACCCATCTTGGAGTTTGCGACGTTTTCGGTGCGTCTTGAACGTTTTGAAACAAGTGTCGGACGTCCTCAGCCCTGGTCACTTTTTGGTGGCCTCCGGGAGGCCCCAGAAGGGGTCAAACATGTCGTGGGGGAAATCTGGCAGGGTGTCCCGGCCAAGGCCCCGGCCGCCCCCGCCCCCCCCCCGTACGCCAGCGTACATGCAGGGCGTCTGGGGCCCTCACCGAGCCCCAGCGTCCCTGTCTGCCCCGTACCCTGAGTTCTCCCTCTTTTCGATGCGAGCCGTGCGCAGAGACTTTGAAATACTTGAAGGGTTCTGAAGAATCTGCTTCTCTTCCTTCCTCCTCCTTCCTGCTCCTAATCACCACTCACATTCACTGGGTGGTGCGATTCGGTTACAGACAGCTGCACTGAAGTAGTGACCCACACCGGTCTTCAGCCTCATTGGGGGCTGACTTGGCCGTCTTCACAAGAGCACAGCTGCGCTGAAGTAAGGACCCAGAAATGGCTTAGTCTCGAAGGAAAATATACCAGGAACAAGGAACAAGGACCGAACCGAGACCGACGTCCCAAGAGACGTGCAGGGTCCACATAGCGTCCCCCCGCCAAGGTCGGCGTGCCCTCACACAGAGCGTGCCCCCCCCCCCTCGGAGATCCACGAACGATGCCAGGAACAGAGTACGCACGGCGTCCCTCGGCCTATCGCGGCACACCCTTCACGCGGCTCTATTGGGAGCCGTTTGGGAGCGTCGTGGAACCGCTTTGGGGACCTTTGGGCCCATCTTGGGACCAACTTGGACCGTCTTGGCGGCCTCCAGGGCCGTCTTCAGGAGGCCATCCCTGGTCGTTTTGGGACGCTCTTGAAGCTATCCTGGAGGCGTCTTGGGTTCCTCACGGGAGCATCTGGAGAGTTCGTTCGGATCTCGGGGCAGGTCTTTCGAAGGCTTCTTTGAATCAGTTCCGCGGCCTTTTGGGGCCCCCTTTGGTGCCTGTTCGGGGCTGTTTTGGGGCCTGCTGGGGGCCTATCGGAAGCCTCCCCGTCCCCCCATCATCGTCACCTTGTTCCCCAATTTTTGTTTGTCGGCCTCCCGATCCGCGTCCTCCTCCCCTTCCTCTTCACTCCCATCCTGCCCGTCCCCCTGCGTCCCTTCCACTATGCATCCCCCGCGCTCAAGGACGACCCCTCTTCTCACCACGTTCGATGCCGAGAAAATGCCACGACCCTTGCGCCGCGCAGCCCTGGGGCGGATGGAAACCGCGATTCGGGCCCACCCCCTGCGCACCCAGAGCGGCGTCGAGAAATTGCCATGCGCACCGCGCCTCGCGACCCTGGAACCGATAGAAGGCCAAGCCTTGGAAGTTGATGTGCCGCCCGACGTCGGGCTCTTCATCGCGGAGTTGTTTCTCGGGCGGTAAACCCCTCCCCAGAGGGGAAGAGCGGGGGGGGGGAAGAGGCACCGCTCTAGATCACGTGCGCCCAGAGGACTTTCGTTGCCACGTGGGGCCTAAGCAGGGGCGGTCTGGTAGCGTCCCGTAACAGTCTAGGCCTCCTAGATCGGGTCGGAGTAGACGGGGCCGGAGGATCGCGCCGCATCGCCGATGCATCGGCGATGCGATGTGGGGCCCGATTTTCTCCACGCCAACGTCTCGGATGCATCGCCGATGCCCTCCCATCGGCGGCTTCGGGCCTCTCGGGGCGTCCTTCTGGCCTCTTGGGGGCCCCTTCGTGGGCTCGGGGGCTGAGTTGGCCCCAGAAGATTCCGAGGGCTAGTGCAGCTTCCTCGGAGGCCCCAGAAGACTCCGAGGCCCCAGAAGACTCCGGGGGCCACTATCGTGAAGGCCCTTGTCGGGGCCGTCTGTGGAACTGCTTGGAGGTCTAGGGGGCCGCTTGGGCCACTTGGGGGCCCTCTTTGGCTGTCTCGTGGCCGTCTCGTGGACCTCTGGGGCGGTCGGACGCCAGAGAAGGCGAAAGCGCTAAAATCCAGCAACAACCTTGGGACAACATTGGTGCCCTCTTGAGGCGTCGTGCGGGCCTCCTGGTGCCGGCTTGAGGCAGTTTTTTTTTTTTGTGTGTGTGTGTGTGTCTTGGGGCCGGACCGCGGCCGGGAGCGCCTGGAACTCGGGGATGTGTGCCAATGCAGAGGTGTACAAGGCACCTAAGTGCACTCCACTTCGTGCTTGGGCCACGGAGGTGGATTTGGATCGGCGAAGAGCAGCCACATACCCCTCTGCTGCGGTCGCTGCCCCTCGTTCTCGTCCTGTTTGCTTCCTCCTTTTTGTTTGCGCGCTCCCCGCCAGGCTGGCGGCTTCCTCTCGCTGGGCTGGCTGAAGGGCAGCAAGCCCAAGGAAGCATCCCAGAGGCCGGGGACGGCTGACAGTAGTCCCGGAAGGACTCGCGCGGTACGGGCTTTTCTCCAGTACGCAGTGGTCAGCTCGGTCAAGGTCAGCTGCACGAGGAGGCCCGCGCCATATCGCCGACCCCCAGAAGAAAAGATGTGCGGCTTCCAATTTCGTCTTTGGTGTCTACCGCTTCCTTTCGTGCTGCCTGCATTTAGTTTCTGCTGGTTATCCACGCTTTTCCCCCTCGTCCGCTGCGGGGCTTCTCGGGGGGGTTTTTCAGAGAGGCTCGAGGCGACCTCCTGGGAGCTCTTCTGAAGGCACCCGGGGTCGCTGTGGAGCCCCCTTGGGGGCTCCTCTCGGAGTCTCTCGGGGGGTCTCTTAGGCTCTTAGGGACGTGCTGGGGGTCTTCTTGGGGCCATCTGGTGGGGGAGGGCTCCCGGGCCCCCTGCGAGTGCCCCATCTTGGGTCCATATTGGCACCCTCTTGAGGCTCTCTTGGACTTTTGGGGCTGTATTTAGGGCCACTTGGGCCCTCCTGGGCCATCTTTGGCCGCCTTGGTCTGGGGGCCTTTCGGACAAGTCCGTGCAGTGGTCAGCGCAGTCACGGTCGTCCCGAAGGGGAAGCTCGCACGCACATTTCGAAATCCACGGGTGCTCTGGAGTTGGTCTCGACGAAAATCGGTTCCATTCTTAGCACTGTTTCTTAGATGCACACTCCTGGCTCCTGAGATCGTTTCGTGCTCAGCTGGTTGTGCCTTGTAGACCTCCAGCGCGTCACAACTTTGTGGCTCCGCTTCCTCATTGCTGACTGCGAGCAAATTCACGGAATGTGTTGATTCCTGCATGGTTTGTTTGTTTTTCATTTGTCGTTGTAATTGTTTCCATATGCTCCCAGCGCGGCGCCGAAGACGTTTTGAGGGTGAATTCGTATCGGGAGAACCGCCCGAATTTCTTCCGCGCTGGATTGAGTTCCTGAAGAGCCCGCCCGGGGCCATTGAATTTTTGAGGGGTCAGTGCTGCGCCCCCCGATTCGGATGCCTCGTTTCTCTTCCTCCCCGCCTTCTTCTGCGTAGGGGCGACTTGTATAGCAGAAGGTCGTTAACCGTATGTTAGTCCTGATGGCTGTTCATTCAATGTGTACTCCTGCAGGTGCACCACCTGTTCTTCTCGCGCGGCAGGATGAGACAGATGGAGTTTTGATGGTGCGGGACATGTAAAGCCCTTGGGGGGCAGGTAGGGCAGACCTCGTCGAGGGTCTTGCCTGACGCCCCGGTCGGGCACTCGGTGTGCTTGACAGCAGAAAACCGGATGCTTCGGCGCCGCCCGCATATTCTCTCTGTTCCAGAGTTCACCCGCTTACAGCTCCTCACGATATTCCTGGACAGCTCTTTGAAGCAGGCAGGCATGGGCTAGGCCAGCTCCCTCTCCACGGCTCCTGGGCAGGCATCGCCGCAGCAATGTGCTGGAACTCGCAGCCTTCCCGGAAGCGTTCTTCTCCTGGATCTGGGGCCTGGGGCAATGAACCATGGATCTGGGGTCTGGGGCAAACAAGCCTTGGGGAAGGGGTCGGGAATTCTGGGGCCCCCCTCCGTCCGACCTCTTCGTGCGCGCCGCCAAATAACTCCCGTCATCGCCGCGAATGAGATACTGCGCTCCTGCTGCTTTCACTGCCGCGCAGCCGGGCGCCGCTCAGGAGCGACGGGTCCCCAGGCTTGAGGTCATCGAAGTCGACGACCAACCTCGGGGTCGGCGCCAAGCGGGTGGGCTTGGGGCAGGCGGCCGGGGGCGGGGTTCCTCGGCTGTCTTCATTCCGGGCATCACAAGGAACCACAACCACAACTAAGTGGATTGTGCGGGAGGGCCCCTCGTGAGAGAACCCACCGACCACGACATGAGCACTTTGGTTGCGCTTGCGGTCGATTTGGCCGTCCTGGGACACCGCATCTACCATAACTAGTACGAAGCTGGTTTCGATGTTCCCATAGTTTTTGGAATGCGGAGTCATCCCCCAGTATCTGTCGTCGATGTGGTTGTGGTCGTTGGTTGTCTCCGCACCCATGGCTCGTTATCCAGCGCCCCGCCTCCACACCTGCGGGTCAGACTTGTGTACATGTCCGCTGCACCTTGGAGTTTCGGGCTCCCTTCCCCATACACGGATCAAAGTCTGATCTCCGGAGGCTTGACTTTGTCAATATCCATTGCGTTTTGGCCTTTTGGTGCCCCTTCCCCGAAAGTCCACTGCGCAGTGGATGATATACATTTTGCCTGCAACATGTTTGAGTCCAGGCCCTGGTCTCTTGCCCTCCCCTCCTCTCCTGCAGGCCCTACTAATCATTAGGGGTTCGAGTAGATGGGTTCGGAGGAACGCGCCGCGTCGCCGCTGCATCGGCGATGCGGCGCGATGTGGAGGCCGATTCTCTCCGCTCCGACGTCGCCGATGCATCGACGATCGATCGGCGATGCGGCCCGATCCTCCGACCCCACCTGCTCGGACCCTGCTTTGGGATGGCTCTGGCTTCCCGCCCCGACATTTCACTGGCGGGAGTCGCCACTGGCAGGCAGCGGACGGACCTTGCCTCCACGCTTCTGATCGGACCACCCCCTGGCGGGCGCGTAGGCAGCAGCGCTGCGCGTCAGGAGCCGGAGCCGGAGGGGATGTTGTCTTCCCCGGGAGGGCGGCGCCGAGTGCGCGAAGATGACCGCGTTTCGCGCTGCGCGCGTCGCGAAGCGCGACGTGCAGAATTGGGTGGCCTGCATCAGTTCTTGACGCTTCGCGCGTCCCCGCCAGCTCATCCAGAAACGATCCCCAGGCGAGGCGAGTTGCCTTGCTAGGGAGAGTGTGCCAGCATGCGGAGGAGCACTGAGAGACGAGAGGGGAGCCGTCGAACCGAAGCTCAGGATCAGGATGCGCAGACCAGACAGTTACTGTAGGCCTGTGCGGCTGTCGGAGGGGTGGGTGCGGCGGAGATGGGCGCCAGAGCAGGCGTGGACCGGGGGAATGAGGGGGGGGAGAACGGGGGTGGAGGAGGGGGTGGAGGGCACACACGCGCAGAGACACGCACACACGCACACGCCTTTACTCAAGCACAAGACCGAACATAACACACACACACCACACACACACACGCAGCACATATCACACATTCACACCCACTCCTGACTGCGCTGTGATTCCCGAGCAAGTGGGATACAAATTGTTACATATTGCCTTGCAATGATTGTCTTGTTATGCTGTTCAACAGGGCTCAAGGGTCGTACCAGCAGATCTCAGAGCCACCGCTGAGCTTCCGAGACCCACACTCGCTTTGGTGCATGGCAATCTGGCGAGGAGGTCAAAAGGTTTGCACGGTTTCCACTCTGACACGTGGCCCTTCCTGTTCCCAATTTGTTAATCTTAAACATCTCCGCCAGCACTTCCTTATCCGCACTGCTTCTTTCGCCGTCTCCCTCTCCGTCTCCATCTTCGTCTCCCTCGTTCTGCTAATTTGATCGCCGCTTTGTTGCTGCATGGGAAGGGACAGGTTTCCAAGAAGATCTCCAGTAGCGAAGCCTAGCGTGTCTTTCTGTCGCGACCGATTCGCCAGACTGCGCTGGCCTTGTCTTGACCATGGTGTCACCGTCTAGTCCAGATGCGAGCAGTTTGTCAGCAGCTGGAAGCGAAGGGGCTCCTGCGATGCAGGGAAAGCAGGACGTTCTCTCAACTGGGCCCCACGGGGCTTCGAAGGTGCCCACCGGGGTCCCAGGACGGCTCAGAACAGGCTGGCGGTAGGAGATCGGTGCGGGCCTTCGGGCCCAAAGCGGGCGACACGCCATTTCGACTCGCGGATGTCGATTGGCGTAACCGAAGCTGCTCGTGGGCCCTTCACCTCGTATTCAATCGGAGGGCACCAACTATACACCAACACCGATCCTGGCCCAGGACCACCCTGGGCCCAGGATCGGTGTATATGCCTTTTTGCGCAAGGCAGGAGGGCGTATACACCGATCCTGGGCCCAAGGTTATCCTGGCCAGGATTGGTGTTGGTGTATAGTTGGTGCCTTCCTAATTCAAGGGCCACGGCAGGCCACAGGCCACGGGGGGCCGCAGCGGGCAACAACTGGCTGCAGAGTGGGCACGGTGCTACGGAATCGGCGATCGGACCGCGCCCGACACGAGAGGCCGTGGGCCGCGGGGCTCCCCACAAACGCGCCGGGAGCATGCCGAAGAAGGTACGTAGTTTGTTCGGGCGCGGCTTTTTTGTTGGGGGGGGGGTTCGGCAAGTGGAGCACGACGTGACGAGCAAGAGAGTCGTCGAGGAGCTCTGACCATGTGGCGTACTCGCATTCCTATCGCTCTCCAGGGCCTCGAGTGCAGGAGTAGCCTTGAACTTTGAGGGGGCACGCTCTGATTTGTAGATGGACCCCATCATTTTGGTTCCCGTCTCTGGCCCCATCCCTTTCTGGCCACCCTCCCCGTCAAGCTTTCAGCCCGTCATCGCTTGCGGCTTGTAGTTTCACACGGACTCTTTGGCTGGAAGCCAATATTGACAGCTGCATACTTGGACCAGAGGCCAGCTTCCAAGAGAGATGCTGTAACGTCTGTAGCCGGCGCGTTCACTTTAGGAGTTTCTGCTTTTGACCTTAGGCGATCTTTTTGCATGGCCTCCCGCTTCCTGGACTCCTGTTCCCTCCAGTCAGCCTGTCCACGCTCTGCCGAAGCAAAACCAGCAGGCGCAGGACACACAGCATACGCGCCTGCCATTGCTCTTTGGGGCGTGGATCACATCCCCTGTAGGGTGTCTGCGATACGACATGTAGAATCGGTGCGGCGAGGGGGGATGCAGCACGGCGAGCGAAGACAGCAGGCAGAGCCATCGTGCTGCCAGACGGGGTGTGGCGACGGCTAGGGCGTTGAAGACGACGACGATGCGTCCTTCACACGCCGACAGGGTCAGAGAGAGCGCGCGTACAGATTTGCATCGAATGCTGCAGGGCGCCGAGGCCGCGCTCGTGCTGGCAGCTGGTCTCACAGGTATTACGCTTGGGGTAATAGAGAACATGAGCGCGGAGACACGCGAAGGAGCGTCCACGTAAGCTTCGAGGCTACCCTGGTTATCGTGCCCGCCCGCCCTCATTCATCCCCCGATAACCTGACCTTGTTCGTTGCGCAGGTCCAAAGAGAGTACGCACTATTGGTGCGCGCGGGCATGCGAGGGGCTACGCAAGGCGACGGGCATACGCTATCGACCAGCACATCATCCTTCATTTCCCCCCAACAGATAACCCGGGGCATCGCCGAAAAATAACAAAACGATCTCCGAGAGCGCCAGTCATGGCTTTCTCCGTCACAGCGCAGGGAGATCGTGGGACTATGGTCTCGACGCCGGCCCCGCTGGAGCAAATGATGACGGCTGCTGGACCCAGGACGCCGACCTGGAAGCGGCAATGATGGGCTCCTGATAGCAAAGCCGCCAGGTTCAGGGGCCGGGCCCAGATCGGCGATGCATGGGGAAACGCAGGCCGTGCGCATCAGTGCTTGGACCTGCCCCACTTGGCGCACGTTGGTCGGCGGCCAGCCGAAGCCAGGCGGGGTCCACTGCGGCACTGGCTGGGGCAGATCCTCGGGGAACAAACATCGACGAAACTTTCGGAGCTCCGCGCGGCTTGCTTGGATCTGCGCTGGAGCCCCCCTAGCGGCGCCACCGGCGCCGCCCCTGGCGCGCTCCGCACGCCAGGGAGGGGGGGCCCAGCGCCGATCCGAGAAATCCGCGCGGACCTCCACGATTCTTATGTGTATGCCATTGTTGGGGTGCTGCGGGGCGGCACCTCCAAAGGAGCAGCAACTGGAGTCGGCGTTGCTCAAATGGGGGTGGTGGTGAATGTCGGGGGAGGGAAGCGTGCACGTTTCGTGCCCCTTCTGGGCACTCGGCAGCGAGCTGCTCGCGGTGTGGAGGGTGCCGCGCGGGCGCGCCCAGAGCCAGGCGGTGCGCCCGGGGTGTTCGGTGTCCTCGGGTGGTCAGGGGCAGCGAGAAGGGGGGACAGGCTCCGAGGGGAGCGCATCGACCCCCAATCGCCCATGGATCGCCGATAAGGGGTATGATAGGCCCACCCCGCTCAGGAACATGTGGATCCGCCATCGGACGCCTATCGCCGATCTATTGGCGATCTATCGCCGATTCCAGGTCGATGTTCCCCCCGTCCCGCCTATCGCCCCTTGGAGCCGGCTGGAGGTCTGAGGTGGTCGGGCATTTGTCCGGGCCAACAGGAAGGGTGGGAGAGGTTCGAGGTTCTGGGTTCGAGCAGGTGTTTTGCCTTTTTCTGCCTCTGGGGTCCGTCTTACGGGCTGGGGGACCGTCGAAAACGAATCCGGGATCAAAACTGCACTAGACGAACCCCAGGTGGGACCCATTTTGATCGGATTTGCCCTTATCCCAGCTTTTTCACCGATTTCTCGGGGCCCAGCCAGCTCCAGCTCAGACCCCTTGGCCGCCTTCAAGGTACACTAGCCTTCGGTGCCTGAGGCCGCCTGCGCACTCCTCGTGGCTAAGATTCTCAACGCTCGAGGCCTCCTCCCGCCCTCTTCTTCTCCTGGCTCGCTGTTTGTGTCAGTACAGGAGGCCCGCATAGTAAGGATGAGCGACTTTCCAAGGTTACCCTTGCATCCGTGCCTCTTCGGCCCATCCCTGGCAGATTTCGCTGCCCAGCCCCACTTGAAAAACGTCAACATGGCTTTCCAAGGCCCTTGCATCCTTATCGCGCATCCTTACGATACTGGTTGACTCTGTTCCCGGCGCAGCCAGCTGGCTACCAGAACCCGATGTGCGCTCGCCCTCGCTGATGGCCAACACATTGCTCGGTTTCCTTATGCTGCCAGCGACAGGCTCGTGCCTGGGTGCTCGCGTGCACTGGCCGACGGTCGAGCTTCTGGGGGCCCTGGGCGCCGCTTCCAGCAGTCCTCATCGGCGGCCCGCTCTCTGTGTTCGGGTATAGCCAGGACCCTGGGTAAGGGGAGCTGGTTGGTGATTAGGCCCCGAAGCCGCAAAAATGTGCCAGAATCACTGAAACAGGGCTGCAGTAGCTGGTTTCTTTCGGGTGACGGCAGTTCCGGTCAGTGACGGTGGGGGCGTCCCCCGGTGAACATCACCAGACCAGGTCTCATTCATCCTAATACTGCCAACGCCCGACGTGTGCTACCTTCTACATCGTTCTTGCTCAGTGTTGCGACGCTGGCTACAAACAAGATGCAGGCCGCAGCTCCGCGACACCATACCATCAGTGTTCAGCCTATCGGCGTCAAAACTCGTTGGGTCTCGTCGTGCTAAGCCTTGCGGGTCGGCCAGCACTTTGTGTCACACACATCCGTTCTCCTTTCTCGGCCTCTCCTCACTGCCAGCGGCCTTGCGCCGATCTGTGCTAGTTTCTGGAGCTGCTCTCGCCCCTCTAGGACGCAATTCCTGGGAGGTTACATGTGACTGGGCGCTGGTATATCCCTTGTCGGAAACAGGCTCGATCTTGCTTGATCCTAGAAACGCCGACTTCATCCCGTGAATCCCGCTCAATCTTGGTTGACCGGGCCCAATCCCGCTGAATCGATCGGGCTTGATTCCCGAGCTGAATCCGGCCTGATCCACTTCAATGGTCCCTGAATCGGGCCTACTAGCCTTTCCGTGTTCTGACGAAGACCTCCCAAGAGTTGTTTCCTAACCCCTCAGCAAGCTTTTTGGCACGCGGCTCTTTCGGCACCCATGTCAGGTACCCCACCGCAATCCGCCCGCCTTGCGCCTCGTCTCGCAGCGACGGACGATCTTGGGGACCTAGCGGTGGGCAGCCTTGCAGTGTTTCCTCGACATGCTGTCGCGTCGCGTCGGCAGGCGGCGACCCCGCCGCCAACGTTCAACGTTGAACGCCGCTAGCGACCCAGAATCGGTCGATAGTGAACCATCTGACCTTTCGGAAACTGCCGATCGTTCCAGGTTCAACGGTCCCCGAAGTCGACACGACGCAAACTTGCCGTACCGGTCCTCGCCCCTGATGCAAGTTTGCCTTGCATGGTCGTTTGGGGGGTCTTTCGTCACTGCAGCTGGGCTCGGCTCCGATAATGAGTCACGTGGGTTGGGACGGTGCCTATTTTGAGGGTCTCCTGACGAGTGCAAGTTGTTTTGCTTCCCTTTTCCGGGGCGCATGCGGGCGAGCAGGTCTTGCTTGAGGCATGCTTATCAGGAAGGCGAGATCGTTCTTGGGCTGAGGTGGCGTCCCCCTCCTCCCGTGCCTGTCCTCCGTCCCTCCGTGAAGTCATGTGAGGTTGGAGATGTGCGATCTCGTGACCCGGTGGGTGTGCTCGTTACAGCTCGCTGGCATAAAAAGACACAAGCACGAAGAGGAGCACGCGGCCTTGGTTTGTTTCCTGCCGCCACGCCCAAACGACGCTGACCCTGTTTCCTGCATGGTTTCAGTTTAATGCGGAGCTCGGTCCACGAAAGGAGGTACCGTTTTTGACCACGCGCCGCTTGGGTAGGCTGCCCCGAACCTTGAGGGCCTCTTCGATCCGTCCGCCGCCGTTCTTTAAATGCTTGCGTGGCAAGGCATATCATCATATCTGTCCGAATTTGTCCGCGCTCCAACATACTTCTGTGGCTCATCTGTGCGTAGGTCTTCTGATTGTTACAGGGTTTATCCGAGCCGCCTCCAGCAAAGTGATGCCCATGCCAAATTCGAGCCATCTTTGTTGGGGCCTTGAGTTTAGAGAGGGCGTCCGGACTACCTGTTCGAAGGTGTGAGTTGACATCTCCAAACGGTGCGGTAATCAAACCGTGTGGTGAGTCAGTGGGGAGTTTGGATGACCGGGTACCGCACGGTTTTGGGATTTGTGTCGTTCTCCGAGGACGTTTCGAGCAATTGGGGCCTCCAGGTTCCTAAGACCCTTTGGTGACCGACGGTACGGCGAGGTTTTCGGAGATCCCAAAGTCACTGCACAGTCTGTCACCGCACAATTTGTCACGGAGGCTTCTGCAGCAAATCATGGTAGCGTTGTATATTTTCGCAATTCCGTCTTTAAGAGTGCGTTAGTCTCGATCACCGTTTGGTAGTCGATGAGATAACGTCGATCAGAGTCGTTTTGCGAGAATTTAGCATCGGTTAGTGCTGATTCGCAAGAGCCAGCAAGATTGTATGGTATGCTCCGATGAGTTGCCACCGAAGGAGGCACGATGCAGTGGGCAAGCAGCGGGAGGGGGCAGCGGCATGACTGTTACGGACGCTACCTGGCCCTATTCGGCCCTCATCTTGCGAGGGGCCGCGCAGCGACACGCGACCGCGATGTGCCCAGGGCGCGTCTCGTCGCCGGCCACACGCAGGGGGCGTGCTCTTGACCAGAGAGCCGAGGTTCTGTCCGTCTACATGGCGCCGGCACGCGGTCGCGAAGGTAGTCGCATTTTGCACTTCGCGCAGCGCGTAGCACGAAGGCGGGTGACCTGGGTCCTGATACAGAACACGATGATAAGCATGGAGCGCCCTCCTGCGAGGGGCCAGCGGGTGTATACGATGGCCAGGCCAGACCCTCGTTTTTCCTGTTCCGTCGCGGACAGAGCCAGACCCTCTGGCCGTGCCCTCCCGCTTTTGGATGGCAGTGAGAGGTATCGCGCCCCTCCGCCCCCTCCCCGCTCCCCTCCCTCCGCCCCCCCTCCGCACACGCCCCGCACACGCCCGCCCCTCCTCCCTTCTCAGGGGCGCGGCCGCTGGCTCTGGCTCCCGCTGCTTAGCGCCGCACCGCAGTTGCCTGGCGGCAGGGCGCGCGTAGTCTGTTGCAGGGCTCAATACAGTTTGTCTCGGGCGTTGTCTCGGGGCTGGCGCTGGCCTGCCCCCCTTCCTGGCCGTTTGCCATCGGAAAAGGCTCTGCGCGCCTTCCCGCGCTCCTCCTCCCGCTCTCCCGCCCCTGCGGATGCTCCCCGCTGTTCCTTCGGTGCCACCGTGCCGCCGGTGTACCCCAGTTGATGATGCTGCTGATGATGATAATGGTGATGCCGATGAACATGATGCTGATTATGATGATGGTGATGATGATTGATGTGGAATATTGTTGAACGGTGATGGTATAGCTGATGATGATGATGGTTATGCCGATGCGGATGCTGATGCTGATGATGATGTGATGATGATGATGATGATGATGATGATGCTCATGATGTGGATGATGGTAATGATGGTGGTGGCGGCTGTGGTGATGATGATGATCATGATGGTGATGGTGGTGGTGACGGCGATGCTGATGATGCAGACAGTGATGATGATGACTATGCTGATGATGATGTTGATGATGGTGATGCTGATGACGCCGATGCTGATGAGCATGATGATGGTGTTGATGATGATGCTGATGTTGACTGCGAGTATGATGATGACGATGATGCTGGTGCTCTCGACGATGATGATGAGGATGATGATGTTGATGCTGACGATGGTGATGATATGGCGATGATGATTGCAATGATGATGATGGAGAACGGTGGATACTGATGATGGATGCTGCTGATGATGATGGCGTTGTTGATGATGAGTATGGTGATTATGTGGCTGATGGAGCTGATGCTGGTGGCGATGATGTCGATGAGGAAGAATGTTGGAGAATGATGATGGGTGATGTTGATGATGATGATGATGATGATGATGATGGTGATAGCGATGCTGATGACAATGATGATGATTTCGATTATGGTGATGCTTATGACGGTGGTGCTGTTGATGATGTTGTTGTTGATGAAGATGATGCGATGATTGTGATGGTGATGGTGATGGTGATGACGATGCTGAAGGGTGATGTCGGTGGTGTTTGGGGGAGTTGTGATTGTGATGGTGGTGGTGACGGCGGTGCTGATGATGATGCTGCTGATGATGATGAGGATGATAATGAGGAGGATGATGACAATCCTCGGAATGGTGCCGATGCTGATGATTATGATGCTGATGCTGATGATGCTGATGATGATGACGATGATTATAATGATGATGATGATGATCAAGATGATCTTTGTGACTATGGTGATGATGATGGTAATGTTGAGGTTGACGATGATGATGGTAATGTTGATGATGACGATGGTAATGTTGAGGTTGATTATGATAATGATGCCACTGATGATGAAGACTGATGGTTGATGATGATGCTAATGATGACGATGATGATCTTGATGATGGTGATGATGCCGCTGATGATGGTGTTGGTGGCGGTGCTCATGATGCTGAGTCTGATGATGATCGTTGAGGATGATGATACATGATGTTGAATGGTGTTGAATGGTGGTGACGACGCTGATGATGATGATCATGGTTATGTTGATGATGATGTTGATGCTGATGTTGATGATGCTGATGCTGATGATAATGATGATGGCGATGGTGGTGGTGGTTGCGTTTCTGGTGATGATGATGATTGTGGTGGTGATGGTGATGCTAATGATGCAGACGATGATGATCATCCTGATGACGATGATGATGGTGATGGTGATGGTGATGATGATGATTATGACGACGATGCTGACGATGATGCTGATGATGCCGATGCTGATGAATATGATAATGACGCCGATGACGCTGACAGTGAGTATGATGATGATGATGCTGATTGTGTTGATGATGACGTTGGTGATTATGCTACCGATGCTAATCATTATGTTGGTGGTGATGATGCTGCTGATGATGAATGTGGCGGCAGCGGTGACGACGGTGATGCTGATTGTGGTGATGACGGCGATGGATGAGAGTGATGATGATCACACTGATGATGATGGTGATTTCAAATTGGTTATGATTGTCATGATGCTGATGTTTGATAGATGATGAGAGGGATGATTATGGTGATGATGCTGTTGATTATAACGTCTTCGATGGAAGTCAAAGGTGCCGTTGACGTAGGTAACGCTGCTGATAATATTGGCCAGGATGATGTTAATGATGATGATGTTGATGGCGATCGTCCGCGCACTTCGTCGGTCGTCCTCTTCGTCCTCTTGTTTGTCCCTCGCCGTCGTCGTCGTCGTCGTCGTGGTCCACTGTTCGTCGGCAACCTCATTGTCGCTGCCCGACGGCGCTAGCGCCAGCAACCGCCGAGGTCGGTTGCAGGGATTGGGGAGGCCTGGTTCGAACCCCATTCCCCCCCTTGTAACGTAAGGGGATGCGGGGGGCCCCTGGTTCGAACCCGCCCTTTCTCGACAGGGGGGGTGGGTCCACCTGGTTCGACCCCCCCCCCTTGTAACGTAGGAGGTGCGGGCCGGTTCGAATGCCCCTCCCTTGGACAGTGCGGGGTGCTTCCCCCGCTGTTCGAACCCCACCCCCCCTGCTTGGAGGGAGGGGGCCTTCCCTTCACGGTTAGGGAGGCCAGTGTCCAGGAGGGGGACCCCCCCTCTCACCGGTTCTCCAAGGGCGCTCAATTTTTTTTGCCCCCCCCGTGGTTCGAACGTGTCAAGGGGTTCTTCCAGGCAAACATACGCGAAACGCATTCTCTCTTTCTTACCTTACCACCCCATATCACCCTGACCCTACCCAGTAGTCCTAGCCTCCTGATTCTACCCACTCTGACCCTAACACCCTGACCCTCTGGTACCCTACGTCAGCATAAACTCTATCCCTAAGCGCACATCCCATCTTAGTACCCTATCCATCAACACGACACCTCACCAGTAACCCTGATTTCCTAACCTTAGCATCCTAGCCTAGCATTGTCACCATATTATGTTAGCCCTATCACATCAATCATTACATCCTAACCGCGGTACCCTAAACCTAACACCTTGACCTTAACACGAATATTAACACCCAAACCCTGGCCCTTTTACACACCAGCCTAACAATATAGCAGCCTGACTCTAACGCCTTGATTCCCTACCACCATAGCCCTAACACCCGAACCTTAACACCCCAACCCAAAACCCTTACTTTAAGGCTGACGCCCGAAACAAAACCCGAACACGCTATTCTAATACCCTGTCCCAGAACACCCTAAACATGCCACCCTGACCGCAGCACTGACACCAGGTCATCCTAACCACAAGCACCCTGCCCCTTTCACTCTAACCCGAACGCCTTAACCCTGAAACCCTACTCCTGCCACCTCGATGCGCCGGAGCGCGACCCCCACAATTCCACTGCCAATGGTGGGGAAGATTGACCCCCCCCCCCACCCTCTTTTCCAACAGGGGGGGAGGGGGGGTTCATCCCCGCCCGGCGGGCCCGCCCCCCTCGCCAGCGCAATAGGGGGGGGTCTACCATTGGCGCTGTTTCCTGGATTCACCTACCCCGCCAGCGAGTCCCAGTTTCGCCGTCGTTTCGATTACTTCGGCCTCAAGTTTGCTCTCTCGCAATCCGGTCCCTACCGCCAGGAGGGCCTCTCCAACAGCGCGGCGAGGCAGCTGGAGGAGGACCGCGCGCTGACGCTGGCGGCTGCGCGGCCTCGGTCGCCGTACCTCGCAAGGTTTCGGGAGGCTGATGTGGTATCGGATACGAGGGGGTGAAATCGCAGTGAAACGGAGTGCGCCACACCAGGAAGTTGGTTTCGGTTTCGTGTTCGAGTCGCACGTGCGGGCGAGGCAAAGCTGCGTGGGCGGGCGAGAGAGATATATCCTCCTCTTGCCAGGGCGCCGCACGGCCAAAGGACCGCCCTCCCCCGGTTGTCCGGCGGTGGCCGGGTGTATCCCGTAAGTGTCCGGCCCGTGTCCTGGCGGTGTCCCGTCGGTGTCCTGTCGGTGTCTTGTCGGTGTCCCGCCATGAGATCGATAGTGAGATTGGTAGTGATATAATAGTGATGCCGATACTCCGATACTGTGATCGATTGTGAGACCGATCGTGGGATCGATATTGAGATCGATAGCGAGATCGACCGTAATATTGATAGTAAGATTGATAGTGAGGTCGATCGTGAGATCGATAGTGAGACCGGTAGTGATATCGATTGAGTGAGACGTTGGTTCCTCATTCAGAACTTCCTTACCGCCCAATGGGTGGGAAGCTCCTGTGAAATTCTTTACGCTTCGCGTATCCCCACCAGCCCATCTCACAGCAGCAACTCTTGCGAAGCATGCCGACAGTCGTGTTTTTCAGGCGTGTGTCCGCTTGGCCCCGCATATCTCCCCTGTTCCTCCTTCCTCCCGCCTCCTTGTACATCCTCCTTGTGGGGGGGAGGGGAGGCGGAGGAGGAGGGAGAGAAAGCGCTCCTCGTGATTGGAGTCGTTTGGGGTTTCTCGTCCTGGTGTGGGTCGTTCGGGCCCTTCTTCCTGGTGTGAGTCGTTCGGGCTCTTCGTGGTGTGAGTCGTTCGGGCTCTTCGTCCTGGTGTGAGTCGTTCGGGCTTCTCGTGGTGTGAGTTGTTCGGGCCCCTCATCCTGGTGTGAGTCGTTCGGGCCCCTCCTCCTGGTGTGACTCGTTCGGGCTCCTCGTGGTGTGAGTCGTTCGGGGCCCGCGTCGTGGTGTGAGTCGTTCGGGCTCCTCGTGGTGTGAGTCGTTCGGGCGCCTCGTCCTGGTGTGAGTCGTTCGGGCCCCTCCTTGTGGTGTGAGTCGTTCGGGCTCTTCGTGGTGTGAGTCGTTCGGGCCCCTCGTCCTGGTGTGAGTCGTTCGGGCTCCTCGTGGGGCCTCTTGGGGGCCTCTTGGAGCCTCTTGGGCCTCTTGGGGGCCTCTTGGGGGCCTCTTGGGGGCCTCTTGGGGGCCTCTTGGGGGCCTCTTGGGGGCCTCTTGGGGGCCTCTTGGGGCCTCTTGGGGCCGCTTGGGGGCCTCTTGGGGGCCTCTTGGTGGCCTCTTGGGAGCCTCCTGGGGGCCTCTTGGGGCCATCTGGGGCCCTCTTGCGACCTCCTCAGAAGCGCAATGGAGGGCTGCCCCCTGAGAAGGACAAAATGAGGCCAAAACCTTCGTAAAATCAATGATTTTGCTATGACGGAAGAGGAGCGCTGCCCCCTCAGAAGGCGAAAATGGGGCCAAGACCATAGTAAAATCAATGTTTTTGGCTTCAAAGAAGCGCAGAGGGGCCAAACTGTGCCCCCCCGTCGGGGCCAGAATCCTCGTGAGGGTCGTCGTTTGTTGGCCCTCCCAGGAGTCGGAAAAGACCCCTCCAACGACCCGCGGGGCCCCCTCTCCAGGTCCAGGGGGAGGGGGTAGGGGGAGGGGTAAACCCCTCCCCGAAGGGGAAGAAGGGGGGGTGAGGACAGAGGGGGCTCGCTAAACCACTCACGCCCTAAAGGGCTGGTGGGATTCGTTTATCAGCCTTTCCGAGGTCCTGCTAGCCTGACACTGCATGGGCGTTCTTTAGGTCCTCATTCCAAGGTGTAACATATACTCGTACCCCTCCCTGACTCTTCCCTTGTTTCCTTCTGGAGGGAAATGAAACCTGGAGACATGCCAACCCATCGCGCGTCAATAGACACCCTTCAATTGACGCCGACGGCAAGTCGGCGCCACCCCGGAAATGCTGATGTGGTCAACGTTGGGCCACAGCTTGGCCAAGCTATTCGACTATGTGGTCTTGGGATGCCTCTCGGGGGCCTCTTGGAAGGGGGTTCTTGTGGCCCCTCAGGGGGGGGGCATTTTGTTTCGCCCGCTTTGTTCATCCGCTCTTAATTCGCGCGCCCTTGTTTTGCCCGCTCTTGTTATGCTATCTTTTGTTTCGCCCGATGTTGTTTCGTCCGCCTTTGGTTTCGCCCGTTGTTGTTTTGTCAGCTTTGGTGATATCCGCTTTCGCTTTCTTTTTTGTTCCGTTCTTTCGTCAGGGGAATCGGGACAGTTCGAATTTCAGGCGGGTGAGTTCCATCTGGGTGTGGGAGAACCGGGCCAGTTCAATCTGGGCACATTAATGTTGGATGGGGAAAATCAAGTTTGGCGAAGTAGAACCGGGCAACATGACACGCGGGCGAAGAATAGCCGTTGGATTAAAAGTTGGGCAACGTAAAGCCGGGCGGATTCGAATTAAAGTTGTGGGGATTTTCGGCGGAACAATGAACAAGAAGTTTTTGGTTCCAGGCGACATTTCACAGGATGGATACATGTTCGGGGTATATAGAGCTGGATGACATGAGAGCGGGGGCGATGGGTGGGTCTGCGATTCAGGCGGGATCTGGGTTTTGTACAGGGCTCATATCAGTTTTTACCTAACAGCGAAGACTGATAGGTTTCTAGTGGGATCAAAAGAGAGCATCATGACTCCTCAGGGGGGTCGGGGCAGAACCCGGGGCGCGACCCGGCGCGGCTGCCGTCGAAGCCCAAATCGCTTGGGACATCCTCGCAAAATCGCTCTTGGCGCTGCTAGAACTCCATTCCCGGCGTACATGTTGGATGCCCGGAGCCAACTGTAGGCCCTTTTCGTGCTCTTCGACTTCCCAGAACTCCATTCCCGGCGTACATTTTGGATGCTTGGAGCCAACTGTAGGCCACTTCGTGGTCTTCGAGTTCCCAGAACTCCATTCCCGGGCCACATTTTGGATGCCCGGAGCCAGCTGTAGGCCACTTCGTGCTCTTCGAGTTCCCAGAACTCCACTCCCGGGCCACATTTTGGATGCCTGGAGCCAACTGTAGGCCACTTCGTGCTCTTCAAGTTCCCAGAACTCCATTCCTGGGCATGATTTTGAATGCCCGGAGCCAACTGTAGGCCACTCGTGTTCTTCTAGTTCCCAGAACTCCATTCCTGGGCCACATTTTGAATGCTGAGGCAGGCTGATGCTGCGGCCGAGGCAGGCTGAGGCTGAGGCAGGCTGAGGCTGAGGCCGAGGCTGAAGGCAGACTGAGGCTGAGGCTGAAGCAGACTGAGGCTGAGGCTGAGGCAGGCTGAGGCTGAGGCTGAGGCAGGCTGATGCTGAGGCAGGCTGAGGCTGAGGCTGAGGCTGATGCAGGCTGAGGCTGAGGCAGGCTGAGGCTGAGGCCGAGGCTGAAGGCAGACTGAGGCTGAGGCTGAAGCAGGCTGAGGCTGAGGCTGAGGCAGGCTGAGGCTGAGGCAGGCTGAGGCTGAGGCTGAGGCTGAGGCTGAGGCAGGCTGAGGCTGAGGCTGTGACTGCGACTGCCGTTGCCACTGCGATTGTCATCGCGAATGCGACTACGACTGCGAGGACAGCAGAAGTCTACAACTGGATTCTCATCTGAATCTGAAGGGGAATGCTTCCAGATATGCTCCTACACATCGCTGTTCGGTTGCTTTGCCGGGATAATATTGCATACGCGAGGCGCACATAGGCAGATACGTAGGACTATGACTATGAAAGGCGATTCCATGGAATGTCATACTTTAGAAAAAGGATCTACCCTCGATCCGTGAGACGTGAGCGCGTGATACAACTTGAACATTTACATCATGCCATTCCTTGGAGTCTCGCGCGGGAGCTCCACGTGGTAAAGGGCATGCGCTCTATCCGTATGTATATTTCGAGCGTGTTGCATCCAAGAAATCAAGTTGGGCGACGTCTTCAAAGAAATCCTTATCTTAACAACGACTCCGTCTCCTTGCTGGTGTTCGGATCTTGCGCAGCGAAGGTACGCTGAGTTATGGTGAGATGTGTTCCGTCTTGTTAGTTGCTCGAGTTTGTGGGGCTGCCAGCTGCAACATCGCGCTTGCCGATACAGTCTCAGGTGAACCGCCTCTCTCGCGCAAGGGGCTCCGTGGCCTCTCACGCTCGAGGGGTTTCGTGGCATTTCACGCGCACGGGACTCCGTCGTCGTCCTCGTCGTCGTTTTGGTCGTTCTTGTCATAGTCGTTCTTGTCGTGTTCGTCGCCGTCGTCATCGCCGTCGTGGTTGTCGCCGCCGACGTCGTCGTCATCGTCGTCATCGTCGTCGCCGTCGTCCTCGTGGATGTTCAGCTTCATGGAATGCGTACGACTTTAATGTCCCGCCCCGCCCCACCCGACCCGCCCGCCCGTGAGGGTTTACCCGCCCAACCCGCCCGTCAGGATCCGCCCGCCCAATTCGCCAGTTTGCGACCGCCCGCCCGACTTGCCCGACCTCGTCGTCGTCCTCGTTGTTCTTCGTCGTCGTCATCGTCGTGGTCGTCGTCGTCGTTGTCGTCATCGTCGTCGCATCGTCGTCGTCGAGGTCGTCGTTGTCGTTGTCGTCGTTCTGGTCGTCTTCATCGCCCTCGTCATTGCCGTCGTAGTTGTCGCCGCCGCCGTCGTCGTCGTCGTCGTCGTCGTCGACGTTGCATCGTGGGCGTCGTCGCCCTCGAGGGTGGTCAGCTGGATGTATTGCGCACTACCTTGATGCTCCGCCAGACACGCCCGCCCGCCTGTTAGGACTCGCTCGCCCGACCCTCCCGTTAGGGTCCTCACGTACTCCCGTTGGGGTCGTCGTCGCCGTCGTCGCCCTTATCGTCGTCGTAGCCGTCGCTCTCGTCGTCGTCGCACCCGTCGGCGTCCCCATTGTCGCTCTCGCCGTCGTCGTCCTTGTCGTCGTCTTTGTCGTCGTCTTTGTCGTCGTCGTCGACGTTGTCGCCGTTGTCGTCGTTGTCGTCGTCGTTGTTGTCGTCATCGTCGTCGTCGTCCTCGTTGCCGTCGTTGTCGTCGTTCGTCTTCATCGCCCTCGTCATCGCCGTCGCCGAAGCCGTTGTCGCCCTCGTGGGCGTGGTCGCCCTCGTTGATGTGGTCAGCTCGATGAACTCCGCACTACTTCAATGTCCCGCCCGACCCGACCCGCTCGCCTGTTAGGGTCTACCCGCCCAGCACGCCCGTTAGGATCCGCCCGCCCGATCCGCCCGATTGGGCTTGTTTTGTGTGGTCTCGCGCGTCGCGCGTTAGGGTGTTTGTTGGCGTGTGAGAGGGGGGTGTTCGCGGTGCAGCGCGCGCGCGCTCGTTGCCGAGGCCTTGCGGTCGCCGAGCGATACTGGTACCAGCCTTTGCGCTGAGGGCTCCCCGCGCGCTGGCCGCTGTGAGCCGTCGGCAAGGTGTCGCTATGATGTGTACCTCTTGGAACCTTCTGGGGTGTCATATTGGAGCTCGCTGGGGCTATGTTTGATGTGTTCCGGGCCGCCCGAAGCATGGGAGAGTTTTGACATTTTATGGAACATGCAAGATGAACTTATGATGCGTTCTCCTTGAACCTTCTGGGTTGTCATGTTGGAGCTCTCTGGAGCCATCTGTCATGCCCCTCGGATCGTTGACGGTCGCCCAAAATGGGGAGAATGCGGCGTCTTGGGTCGTCCGTCTTGGAGCCCAGTTTCACCGTCTTGTCACCGTCCTCGGCGCATAATGCACGTAGTGTGCAATGGTTTTCGGCCAGACTGGGTCGTGCACAAGCGGCCTCATTGGGAGGCTTCTGGGGGTCTCTTGGGAGGTTTCGCGGGGGCCTTTTCGCGGCATTCATGGGGCCTCCTGCTATCGAGGTCTCGCTGGAACCTCTGAGGGGCCTCTTGGGCGCCTGCTGATGGTCTTAGGGGCCATCTTCGGTGGCAGGGCTCGAAAGTGCAGTTCAGGGTCCCCTAGTGGGGCCGACTAGGATGCCGCTTGAGCTCCTTTGTGGGGCCTCTTGGGCCATCTTGCAGTCTGCCAGCGACATCTTTGGGCCCTCATGGGAGCCCCTAGGGCCGCCTTGGAAACATGCTACAGGCCTCTTGGGCCGTCTTGAGTTGTGAAAGCACGAGAAGGTGATGGGGTTGACATCATCCAGATTCCAAAGACCTCAGGGAACTGATGGCATTTTGGCTCTCGGAGCCTTTTCGGAGATACTCTTGGGCCTATCTTGAGGCGTTTCGGAGGCGTCTCAGGCCGTCCAGCGATCGTCTTGGACGACCTTGAGCACTCTCGGGCCGTATTAGAGCATCTTGAGCTCTCATGGAGGCTCCTTGGAGCGCTCTTGGAGCGCTTTGGGGGCCCCGAAGGCGATGATTGGGTGCCGCCAAGCAGGTGGGACGACGAAGGGGTCACGAAACGCGTGAGGCGTGTGCCGAACTGAGGGGGGTGGCGCCGTGCGGGCTTTTGGTGGGGCTCCCTGTGGGGCCACGGCACGTGTAAGGGGTGTGCTGACATGGGCGGGGTGACGCCATGCGGGCGTCGCCGCTGGGGCCTTCAATGGAGCCCCCTGTGGGGCCACGAAACGTGTGAGGGGTGTGCCGACATGGGCGGGATGGGCGCTGCCACTGGGGCCTTCGGTGGAGCTCCTCGTGGGGCCACGAACCGTGCGGAGGGTGTGTCGACGTGAACAACCATGCCATTGCTGCCATTGGGGCCTTCGGTGGAGTTCCATGTGGGGCCCCGAAGCGTGTGAGGGGTGTGCCGACATGGGCGGGGTGACTACGTGCGGGCGTTGCCGCTGGAGCCTTCGGCGGAGCCCCTGTGGGGCCACGGAACGTGTGAGGAGCATGCCAACATGGGCGAGATGATGCCATGTGGGCGTTGCCTTGTTGGGCCGCGAAACGCCTGAAGAGTGTGCTAACATCGGCGGGGCGCCCCAGGGACGAAAATGATGAGGATGATGATGACGATGACGATGTGGACGCGCGAAGGGCTGAGGCAGGGATGTGAGGAGGGAGAAGGGGGCGGGACGAGGAGGTTGGAGGGGCGCGCTGTCTCTTCAAAACGAGGATCCAACACCACAGGATGATATGAGAAGCCATCGGCGGCGTCGACGTCGACGAGGACGCCGAGGCCGACGCCGACGCCGACGACGAGGACGCCGACGATGACGAGGACGCCGCCGACGATAACGACGTCGACGATGACGACGAGGAGGAGCGCTGGCTGCCGCCAGGAGCGCGCCAAGGCCTCTGCCGAGCTCCACCGTGTCAGCACTCTGATGGAGGACGGCGGGGGTGCTGGCCTTGGTGCGCGCGACCAGCGAGCGAAGCAGATTTCGTCAAAGATGCAGAAGGTTGAAGATCACAGATGTCAGGGAGTGGCCAATCCAGAGGATGCTGGTGAGTGGTGATGAGAACGAAGATGCGGAGTAGGTGGAGGAGGCGGAGGCGGAGGTGGAGGCGGAGGAAGAGAAGGAGGAGGAGGAGGAGGAGGAAGAGGAGGAGGTCGCGCCGCCGCCGGCGTGGCCAGGTCCGCGTGTCTCCCGGCACCCCCCAGCCAGGGAGTTGACCCGTCACCCAACCGTTTTTGCCATCCAGCTCTCCCCTCCTTATGCTCTTCCTGCTGCCACCCCTCTGCTGCATCCTCCTCTTCCGCTGCGTCCTCTTCTTTTTTCCCAAGTCCCTCACTGTTTCTCCTGTTCCGTCCTTCTCCTTCTCCTCCTGCTTCCCGTTTTCCTCCTTCTCGGTCTCCCTTGCGCGCGCGTGAGGAAACGGAGGCGCGATACATCAGAGGAGACGTGGGAGAAGGATGAGGAGGAGGATGAGGAGGATGATGAGGATGATGAGGATGATGAGGGAGGAGGAGGAGGAGGAGGAGGAGGAGGAGGAGAAGGAGGAGCAGGAGCAGGAGCAGGAGCAGGAGCAGGAGGAGCAGGAGGAGCAGGAGCAGCAGGAGGAGGAGGGAGGATCAGGAGGAAGGGGGAAGGAGGAAGGAGGAAGGAGGAAGGAGGAAGGAGGCGGAGGAGGAGGAGGAGGAGGAGGAGGAGGAGGAGGAAGGAGTGAAGGAAGGGAGGAAGGGAGGAAGGAAGGAGAGGAGGAGGAGGCCACCTCCTACTCCTGCTCCGGCTCCCTTCGGTTCCTTCGGCCCTAGTGGGGCCCCGCCGCCGTCGGCCCCCTTTGGCGGGCCCCCCCCGCGCGCGCGCGGCCATGGCGCGAGCCCACGCCCTGGACCTGGCGGAGTCCCTGCGGAGGCGGGCTCGGGCCGCCATCGCCAGCCGCCGCTCTGGTGCAGCGGGCGGCTCCCGCCATGACCACTGCCTGGGGGATCGATGTTCTGGGACCTTGGCCGGCGGTGGACATGGATGTGCAGCCACGCGCAGAGGGGGGTTATTGGGAGAGGGGAGGCTTCTGGGAAGCACCCCTGCTTCTCAGAAGGCACTTCTCTGTAGATGTACGCAAGTCCCGCACCTTCTAAGAAGCAAGCTCCTTCGAAGAAGCCTTCCCCCCTCCCCCTACCCCCCTGTTCGCGTCGCCAAAATGTATCATCCGCCCCAGGGGGCCACACAAATCCGTATCAGCTGCCTGCCGAGGTGCCCAAAGGCTTTCAAAGGTAGGTCCCCTAGGCTGCGGTCATTGGTGGATCCCCGCCTCGCTGGAGGGGGTGGGCGGAGGACTCTGGCAGTCTTCTGGTTTTCGTTGGAGGTTTGTCGTCGGAGAGTTCAGGAGGTCTCTGGAGTGGGGGGTGGAAGGAAGTGGGGAGGAGGGAGGAGGAAGGAGGGGAGGGCAGGGCAGGAGAGGGGAGGGCAAGAGAGAGGGAGGACGGGGAGGAGGAAGCACGCGAGGGATGGAGGGAGGCTGGTAGGGCGGGAGAGGTGACGGGAGGCGAGGGGAAGGGACGAAGTGAAGGAGGGACGAACGGTGGAGGGGAGGAGAGGGGGAAGTGGATAGAGGGGGAGGCAAGTTTCGTAGGTGTGTTTCCGCCACGTCTGACATCCTACCAAGCTGCCTGCCGCAAACCCCACCACTCCGCCTGTGCAGCAGCGCAGCAGGAAGGACACTTGGCGTAGGACTGTATGGTCGGCCGAAGGGAAACGGTTGAACCGATGGTGTTTCCAGAAAGTTCCAGAATACGTAATGCCAGGAACGTGCTGGGAAAGTTATTGAATCCACAATTTCATGTGGCAGATCATTGTATGTAACAATTATGTTACTTCCGTTAGCATTTCCTGAACCACCACATTCATCTGAACCATTCCAGAATTAAGCATATTTTGTTATTCAAAACGTTTGACGACATCGCTCAAGCATATATGTTCATGTCCACATCTAGCTGTTTGCAGAATTATGGATGTAATTATTTTTTCAAACTGCGTTACCCAACTTAATAATGTTTCACCATGTCATAGAACACACTACGAACACAACAGGGCGTTCCATGTAAGAACCGCTGATTCGCAGTTTGTTGACATACGGATTTTAACCATCATCGAACGCCTGTAACCGTTCGAAGACAATTTTTATTTGCTCTTAGTAACAACATCTGTGACAATGTTATTTGATCAGCATTGAAGTGTAAGGTCTTATGTAACACTGATGAATTGTTTTACTTGTTTTAATCATTGAGCTTGAATCAATAAAGTCAAATTCCATTTGCTTTGACGCAATCAATAAGCTCACATGGCTACCACATGACGTATCCTCTGTCGCACGAGGATCTATCATTTTTTTTATCAACGGAACAGTCTGATCATACACGAATCCCTGTGAACACATACGTATTATAGGCATACGGACCCCAGAACTCTCTGATCATAGTTGTTTCTTCCTGATTGTTTACAGAACTGTAGCTCCAGGTGGGGAACTCGCAACATTATCGCCTTAGCTGGAACACAGATGTGCGGTTCTGTCTAATTTGTTGCACAGGCATCTTTGCATCGTCTACATTTTTACGACATGCACCCTTCGTTGTTTCAGCAAGTTATATTGTGCGTAATGTTTGTTCACTTTTTATGTTCGCATATGGCTGCAAACTTATGCGGAACGAACAACCTCACAGCCCGGGTGACGGGTGCCCGGTGCCCGGGTGGGTGCCCGGGTGCGGGGTGCCCGGGTGCCCGGTGCCTTGTAGCCCTATAGCCTTATAGCCCTATATCCCTATCGCCCTATAGCCCGATAGCCTTGTAACCCATATATCCATATAGCCCATGTAGCGCCCAAGAGCCTAGATAGCCCTGCAGCCCTATAGCCCTACAGCCCTAAAAAGTTTATGATTGTTTTTTTTGTCTGGTATTACGTCTGCAGACTCATGCGGAACGAACAACCTCACACCATGTTATGTAAAGGCGCTGTTTTGAGTATTCCAGTATAGTCATTCATGGATACTATAAATGTACAGTGGGGAACTGTGAAGTAGCACTCTTTGCATCAGGAGTAGTATTGCCCCTGTTGTTTGGCCTGCAAATGGGGATGCGTAGCAAGCTTTCTAAGGACTCACATACATTCAGCTGGGAAAACACTAGCATCTGTTCATGCTGATGAAAATAGCCTGGGGTTGATGGCAACAAAGTGTTTTCTTTTCACTGCCAATGGATCCTGCAAACCCAGTTGCGAAAGATGTTGTTTTACATGTCAATGTGCACGATACCTTTGAACAATGACGTGTTCGCATTATTTACAAAGTCTTTTGAACCTGTGCGAACACTGTAACATAGCGTACCAGTGTAATTACACATGCGATTGCGTCATTGAGAGATCTGGGTGTGGCAGCAGCAATGAATCATGTACATTCATGCGCCACCAATTTAGTATGCATATGTTCATGAACTTGCTTTTTCGTGGGTAACCATGGTCTTGGTTTTACTACTCTCCACATTATCGTACATATTATATGTATACATACATGCTTGAGCAGGCCGAAATATTTTTCTCTTGAGGCCCAGATGGCAAATGCGAAGTGTCGTTGGCTTTAGCGGATGCGGACGCAGCGATCATATCGCGCTCTCGTCGAGGTGGGGTGCGGCATATGTCATGGGAGGCTGCGGGAGTTGGCCAGGCCCGCTGTGGCGCTCGAGCACCCACATGTTATGGAGGCTGCGGGAGTTGGCCGGGGCAGCTGTGGCGCTCGAACAACGACATGTTATGGGAGGGGTTCGGAGAGGTGGCCAGGCCCGCTGTGGCGCTCGAGCTCCCGACCGGGGCACCGCGGTCGTTTTCCCTCGTCCCTCCTCCCTCATCCGCCTCTTCCGTCCTCCCTCCTCGTCCTCCCTCCTCGTCCTCCTCCCTTCTCCTTCCTCCTCCTCCTCGTCCATCCTACCTCTTCCTCCTCCCGCCCTCGTTATGCCTCCCTCCCCCATCACTCGTCCTCCTCCTCTTCCCTCCGGCCTCCTCCTCTCCCGCCTCCTTTCCACTTCCCTCCTCCCTCCTCTTCCTCCCTCCTCCGCTCTCCTCCTCCTCCCCTCCTCCTGACTCTTCGTTTGCCCTCCTCCTCTTTCTCGTCTCTACTCTTCTTCCTCGTCGTCGTCCTCTCCCTCCTCTCCGTCCTTCCTCCCTCATCTGCCTCTTCGCCCGCCCCTGGTTTGTGCTTCCCTACTCGTCCCCGTGTGTTGTGTCTCTCGGTAGGGAAACCCCTCCCCCGTAGGATCATAGCTGGGTTAGCAGGTCCAAGGCTCCGTGGACCCATTTCCCCTTGGGTCCCTTGTGTTGGCTGTGATTATAAATTTATTCCAGCAAAAGAATTGGACCCACGAAGCTTCCACGCCAAAAAATTGTATCCAGACGACACGGAAATCGGATCCACGTGATTTTCGCACATACGTAATTGGATCCAAATGGATCCATGCGTTCCCATGCAAGGGGAACAACTTTCGGCCTGGGGATGTATTTTCACAAATACATAGACGTTCATGAATAAATCAGCAAACATCTTATTTCTAAGTGTACATGTTTGTGGATGTGTTGCAAAAGGGGGTCATGGTTGAAACTCGAAAGCTTGTATACCAATCATACCCGTGTTTATCATTAGTAGATGGGCAAATCAGTTTGTGTTTCACCATCCAATGAAATCATGTAAACACCCAGCCAAGTAAGTTTCCCAACAATATCAAGTGGGACCGCTTTGATTCATTTGCAGGATCAACAATTCAGTTTCGACTGTTGCCACGAAGCCGCGTTAATTCATCCACGTGCACAAGTATTAGGCGCTATAGTTCAGGAAAGTCCCGGTTCGGTTCTGGCCGGTTCGGTTCCGTGGTGTTTCCGGTTCGGTTCGGTGTGGTTCGGTTGCGTAATTCTTTCGTTTCGGTTTGGTTCGTCACATTACTGTTTCTGGTTCGGTCCGTTTCTTCTTATTGCTCGGTCCGGTTCTTGTTTCTGCCAGATCGCCTCGCCAAGGCCCCCCGTGGGGGAGGGGTCATGGGGCCCCTGCGGGGGGGGAGTCACGGGGGTGACGAATCATGGCGCCAACATCTCAGAGCGGATTTCGTTCGAAAAACAATAGGATGGGCCCGGAGTGTCTTGGAGAATTTCGTTCCGGATTTCGAAGTGAGTTTCGTGCGGCTTTTCTGTTGCCAGGAATGAAGACTAACGAAAACACGTGAAATCAATGTCGTTTTTCGTTCGCCTTTTCAGGGTCTTCCATTCGCAGAAATCCACGCAACAATCCGCTGCAGCACGTCTGTAAGCTCGGTGCAGTGAAACGAAAGGTTCACAGGGGTTCACAAGGGTTCCGTGAAACGAAGGTGCGGGGGGGGGTTCACAGGGGCCATGGGGGCGCCGCGGGGGAGGGGTCACAAGGGTTCCGCAGATGGGGGGACACGGGGGGTCGGGGGAGCTGTCCGGGTGGTCACGGGGGCCCCGGGGGGGAGGCGTCATGGGGGCACCGCGGGGAGGAGGTGGTCACGGGGGTCATGGAGGATCCTGGGCGGCGGGGGGGGTCAGAGGGTCAGATTCCGCCTTGCTGGTTTTGACATTCTTTGGAACGGGATCCGAGTTCCCTTTGGTGAATTTCAGGCGAATTTGATTCTGAACTTCTTGGACAAACCCATCATGTTCAACCCTTCGCCGCAATATCCACGCTACAAGTGAGACCTGGGAGGGAGGGAGGGAGGAAGGGAGGGAGGGAGGGGCAGCAAGTGTAGGAAGGAGGGAGGGAGGAAGGGAGGGAGGGATGTTCAACCCTTCGCTGCAATATCCACGCTACAAGTGCAGGAACAGCATGATTCCAGAGAGTCGTCTGCATTGGAGCGGGGCGGGTCGTGATCCCGACCTCGTTTTCGTTTGCGCGGCAGGGAAGAGGCGGGGGAGGAGGAGGAGGAGGAGGAGGAGGAGGAGGAGCAGAGAAGGAGGAGGAGGAGGAGGCGGAGGAGGAAGAGGAGGAGGCGGAGGAGGCGGAGGAGGAGGAGGAGGAGGAGGAGGCGGAGGAGGAGGAGGAGGAGGAGGGGAAGGAGGAGGAGGAGGAACAGGAGGAGGAGGAGGAGGAGGAGGATAAGTACGAGGAGGAGGAGGAGGGGGGCAACATGAGGCTGAGCAGGATAAGGCTTGTTGGTTCCTGCCCTTGGGCCTCCTGGGAGCTTCTTGGGGCATCTTAGGCTGTCTTCGGGGACTTGTGGCATGCCTGGCGCCTATGTGCGCCGCCTTGGGGGCCTCTGTAGGCCGCGTTGGTGTCGTCTTGGAACGGTTCACGACCATTTTGGGGGCCCTCTTGGGAACCGTTTGGGCGATCAGTGGGCCATTTTTAGGCCGAGTGTGGGCCCTCTTAGGGGCTTCTTGGGCGATCTTGGAGCTATTCTGCAGGCTTCTTGGAGGCTGTCTAGACCCTCATGGGCGGTCGCAAGCCCGACCATGTGAGAACCTCCAAATGTTCCAGACACGTAAGGGCAATTTACGGTGTGGGCCTCCTCGGACTCTCCAGGAGAGTTGTTTTGAGACCTCTTGCTCTATGTTGGGGCTGTCTTGGCAGCCTTTTGAGCCGTCTTGGGCCATCTTGGGCCAGATTGGCGTCATCTTGGTTGCCTTGAAAGCCGTCCTGGAGGCCACTGGAGGCCTTAAGGCTCCCAAGAAGGCCTCAAGGCAGATCAAGAGGCCCCCAAGACGGCCCAAGAGGTTTCCAGAGGCCCTCCAGGAGAGCCCGAGGAGGCCAAAGCCATCCATGTCCCATAGGTGTTTGAGGGTCTTCGAGGTTCTGGCAAGTGTGAATGTTTGACCACAGCGCAAGGGGCCTTTCTGGGCCGTCTTGTTGCTCTCTTGGAGCGGTCCAAGGCCATCTTGGGGCCCTTTGGGGAGCCGCTTGGGCGATCTATGGGTCTTCTTGGGCCGGCTTCGGGCCTTTTGGGGGGCCTCCTCTTGGAGACCCGGGCAATCTTGAGCGGTCGGAAACCCTAGTATGCGAGAACCTCAAAATCGTTTCCGTCTTGGGGCCTCATGAGCCGTCTAGAGACCCTCTCGGGAGCCTCTTGGGCCGTGTTGAGACTGTCTTGAGAGGCCTCTTGAGCGATCTTGGGCCATATTGAGCAGTTTGGTTGTCTCGGTTTTCTTGGAAGCCTACCGCGGCCCCGCGCGCGCCCGCTCCGCTTGTCGCGGCCGCAGCCCGACCGTGACCGCCCGCCGCTGGCGCTTCCGCCTGCGGCCGTAAAAAAAATTCTTGGAAGCCCTCTTGGGGGCCATCTTAGCCTTCAAGAGGTCGTAAAGGGCGCCACGGCGCAATTTCAGGGGGGGGATCGGTCTACGCGAGCGCGTGCGAATCGGGGAGGCCCCAGAAAGCATAAAAAGACATGCCCAGAAGGACCACAGGAGCGTTCTAGCACGCCCACCCCGTGCAGGCACGGTGGCGGATCCCTCGTTCCCATCCCTTCCCATCGCGCTGGGACGGCAGGGAGGGGGGGGGGGGAGGGCAGGCGGTTTCTCCCCAACGGCCCTTCGCCAGAAGCAAGCACGTTCGGTCACGGAAGCCTCGCGCAGCGCGTGATTTCGTTGGTGCTTTTCGAGCCCATCGACGACTGACAGCCGCTTGTCGATGGTTGGGAGCAGCCCAGCTGCACTCCAGCATTGTTTGCCTTTCTTTTACAGGTTGACTGGTTTGCCTCCCTTCTGTTGGCGTCAAAGAGTCTGGGCCGATTCATGATTTTTATTCGATCGAATGTAGTTTGTCCCCGTCCTTCTTCTGTGCTGTGGACATGAAATCGGGCGGGCGATCTGTGTGAAGAGATTTGGGCGAAGAAAGATACTGTCTGAGCATCATCGGGACGACGCGACCTGGGGAGGCGATGCCAAGGTTAGGCGATATCCGGGAATATCAACCCACCATTCCAGCAGGCCCAGGTGGGGCGATACCCGGGAAGATCCACCCACCATTCCAGAAGGGAGTTGCACAGCCCAGCGCCCCCACCGAGGTGGCCGGCTGATTGTGGCACATCACCTCCCCTGTCCATTCTGATTCTATAGGCCTAGGCCACATCCGCCGACCCCTATGTAAGTTATTGCGGCTCCAGGACTGCATTTCACGAGGCCTGTCCGAATCATGACACGGCGCTCGACATCGTTCTTGTTGTTTCGTTGCTGTTATCGTACCTCTTGGTGCTCTTTTGTTGTTTTTTGGTGGCATCTTGGCTTGTCTGCCGGCCATATCTGGCTGCCTCGAAGCATCTTGGGCCAAGTTTTGGGGCCTCTTGGGGGCTTCTTGGGGCTTGTTGGAGGCATTTTGAGGCTCTCTTGGGTGTCCCTCAAGGCCTTTCGGGGTCCTCTTGGGGCGGGCTGGGGGCGTCTTGGGGCCGAAGACTCGAAAAGGTGCTCTCTGGACTCCGTCTTGGAGCCGTCTGGGGGCCTCTTGGGCTGTGTTGGGGGCTTCGTGGGCTGTTATTGGACCCTCTTCGACCCATCTTGGGGGCCCTGTGGCCGTCCGGGGGCGATGTTGAAGGTTTCGTTGCCCGTCTGGGACGTTGTGAAAACCGAATGGGCGAGCAAGCGAAACAAATTGGTTTTCCGACGGGAACGGGACGATTTTTGTCTCTTGGGGCCCTCTTGTGGCGCATCTTGGGGGCCTTGTGGGGCGTCTTGGCAGCTTCGGAGGCCGCCTGGAGGCCATCGTGGGCGTCCAGGGGCGATATTTTGGCGAAGCGTGGCCCCCTGGGACTGTCTGGGGAGCGTTGTGGTGCCTTCTTGGCCAGTTTTGGAGCCCTCCAGGGCTCTCCCGTGTGCGTTCGGTCCAGGATCAGGCTTGGCCAGGGGAGGGGTCAAATTGCGGGTTTGGAGCCCCTTGGGGGGGGGGGAATCTCACACGCCTAGAGACCCACAAGGGGTCGGCGGATGACGGGAAGCGCCCTTGGCGTGGACCGTTTGTAGGTGGTAGAAATTAATGATGGGGGACGGGCCGCACTTTGAAACCACGCTGGCGGATTTTTGAAAAATAGCCGTTGCGCTCCAGACATCCTCCAAACATCGGCCCAAGAAGAGACTCCGAATCGAGATCGTGCTTGAATCGCTCTTGGAGGGCTTTCCAACGGCCCAAGGGAGGGCCAAAAGACGCCCCGGAGAGCCCCAGGAGCGCCCCAAGAAGACCCCAAGAGACCCCCAAGAGCGCTCTAGGAACCACCCATACAGCTCACAAGAACCCCAAGGCGGCCCGAGGAGGGCCAAGAAGGCCCCAAGAGACTCCCGGGAGCGCCCCAGGAGGCCCCCAAACGGCCCAAGAAAGCCACAAGACGGCCCAAGATGGCGCCGAGACGGCCTCACAAAGCTCCCACAGAACCCCACGACGCGCCCAGACAGCCCAAGAAGACTCCAGAAGCCCATAAGAGGACGCAAGGGGCCCCCAAGAAGCCCCCAACAGGCCCAAAGACAACCCCGCGCGGCGCCAGGAGCAACGTCTTTCTCCAATTGCCTCTGACTGTCCTCTGTCGTCGTCGTCGTCGTCATCGCCCTCCGCATTCTTCCTCGTACTCGCCCTCGTTCTCTTCGTCCTCGTCCTTGTGCTTCTCTTCCTCGTTGTCCTCATGCTCCTCCTCGCTATCCTCACGTTCGCCACGTCGTCCTCGTCATCGACTTCTCGTTGCCCTCGCCTTCCTTTTCTTCTTCGCCCAATATGCTCGTTAGACTACAGCGGCGCTTCCCGTTCTTGTCCGATCAGGTTTTGTCGTTGATGATAAAGTCATTCTTGTGGGTCCGTGGACGGGATAGGCCGATTGGGCACGGCTTTCTCATTTATTTCCGTTCGCACCCGTGCAGTCTAGTTAGCAGAGGTCCCAGGGGCAGTGTGTCAGGCGTACGGCCAGCGAAAACGACACGGGTCGCTCGCATGGATCCGCCGGTTCGAGTCGCCCGACGCTTCTCAGTCATTCCGCCCGATTGGTCCCCGGCGCCCTCTGGTCCCAGGAGGGCCGCCACCATTCCTCTGACGGGGGCTCGGGCTGTCGATTTGTGCAGGGCTCGCCTCGCCGTCTTGAAGGGCCGACACGTCGGATCTGACGGCCTGGCTGCCTCCCGGCCCCAGCGAGTAGCAGCGATAACGATAACATCGATAGTGATAACAACGACAACTGTGATATTGAGAACAACGAAACAACGACAGCAACGACAACGACAACAACGATCGATGCTTTGATCCTGCCGCTGGGACGGCGGGCCGCCGTAGGGTGGTTGGTGTCCGCAGGAAACAGGGCATCGAGCGGGTCGGCCTCGACCCGTTCCTGGTGGAGCAGCTCGCCAGCATGGGCAGCAGGACGGCGCACTTTGGGCCCGCCACGGCCCCTCCTTCGCTTCCCCTGTGCGGTGTGGTTCCCCTTTTTGAGTTTGGTCCGCAAGTCCTGGCATGATCAGGACCAGACTCCTTTAACTACTTCCCCTCTGTCGCCGCCTCTTTTCACGGTCCGCGCGGACTTCACGGATTTGCATTTGCCCCCTTTGTTGGCGCTTCCGGCGCCGCCTCCAGCGCCGCCCCTGGCGCATTCCGCGCGCCAGTGAGGGGGGGTTAGCGATCCAAGAAATCCAAACATTAGCCTCGGGGTGCGACAGGGAGAAATTATTTCGGAAGGAAAAGGAATGGAGGAGGAGGAGGAGGAGGAGGAGGAGGAGAAGTAGGAGGAGAAGGAGGGCGCGCGAGGAGGAGGGGGGAGGGGAGAAAGTCAGGGAAAGGAATGAGGATCAGGGAATGGAGGAGGATAAGGCTGATGACGAGGATCGGAAGGAACGATGCGGACGACGAAGATGCGGGACATATGCGGGCGAGGAGCGGGATGGAGGGCGCGGCCGAGGAAGAAATCGAGGAGGAGGGAGAGGACGAGGAGGAGGAGGAGGAGGAAGAAGAGGAGCACGAGGAGGAGGAGGAAAAGGAGTAGGAGGAGGCCTGACGAAGCGGACGCCCCTGCCCGATGCCCCTTCCCCTCCAGCAATGGCGGCCGATCGGCCGTCGCGGCCGACCAGCGCGGGCGGCGTCGCGGGGATCTGTAGGGCCCCAAGATTGCGGAGCAGCGGGAACGGGCGAGGCAGCGCGAACCGACACGTCGCCAGAAGACCTGCCTCGAAACCTTCTCCCTGGCACGAGTGTGATGATATGGTGATGATAGAATGGCTCCGGAAATAACATATATCAAACTTTTTATACATTTATTTATGTGAATATATATATATATATATATATATATATTGCATACTGAATCGAACGCGCCCTAATTTTCAGTATGCGAGCAGGCCGGAGAAGGCCAGGGTTGTCGCCGCGCATCCGCGGCCTCGCCGTCTGGGCCCCTGTGCCGCGACTCTGCGGATACTGGGTGTTTTCTCGCGAATGCCCCGCGCGGGATGTCTCCGTGCGACCGCGCATCCACGGGATCGCGTCCGGAAATCCAGACCGCGAGGGAGCGGGCGCGTCTGTGTTCGACGCCCGTGACCGGCTGCGCTCGGAGGCCGCGGCGTCGCGCGAGTCCTTGGCCGCCAGTGCCCGCGGCCTCTGCGGGCGGGAAAGGGCTCTCTCGCTGGCCCCGCGAGCTGTTGTTCGAAGGAGGGCGAGCTGAGACAGCGGCAGCTGGCCTTCGGGGTGCCCCCTCGTGGCAACGGCTGGGCGCACTTCTGAGACAAAAGCAATGCGTTTGGATCCTTGGGGGGGTCAGTGGGCCAGGGGCCGACTGAGTTGCCGTTCTCTCAGCTCGCCCTGCTCCGATCAGGGGAGAGCCGGTGCCGATGCTGCAATCCCTCCCTCGTAGCCACAGCTGGGTTCGCGTCGACGTCCTTGCCAGAACGCACCGCGGGAGAGGGCCGTGGAGCAGTGGCATCGGCAAGTTCCCCATATCCTAAGATGGGGTCCTTGTTATTATTTTCTCCGCGCCAGAAGGACAGTCACACCCACACCTCACTCATCGCTCAGACTCGCACATGATTCAGACTCAGTCATGTTATGTTATGTTATGGTATGTTACGCTATGCTATGTGATGCTGATGGTGATGCTGATGCTGATGTTGATGATGGTGGCGATGATGGTGGTGATGATGATGGTGATGATGATGTGGATGATGCTGCTGATGCTGCTGTTTGTGATGATGGTGATGATGCTGGCGGTGGTGATGCAGATGACACGATTGATGATGATGATGATGATGATGATGATGCTGAAAATATGATGATGATGATGATGATGATGATGATGATGATGATGATGATGATGATGATGATGATGATGATGATGATGATGATGATGATGATGATGATGATGATGATGATGATGATGATGATGATGATGATGATGATGATGATGATGATGATTATGATGACGATGACGATGACGATAACGATGCTGATGATGGTGATGGTGATGATGCTTAGGAGTATTATGATCATGATGCTGATGATGCCGCTTATGATGATGAAGCTGATGATGATGATGCTGCTGCTGCTGATGATGATGATGACGATGATGATGATGATTATGATTTTGATTGTGATGATTATGGCGGAGCATATTCTGAGGATATCTCGAGCGAGGCGCGTGTTTCAGCACCCTCAACGGGGAGTCGCCAGGGGGTGTCTCACTCCCGCCAACATGGCGGGGATGTTTCGAGCGGTCTGCCTGTTTGTGCCCCAACATTCTCCGCTTTCGGAGCAGATGTTGAGGATGTCTCGAGCGAGGCGCCTCCTCTGGGGAGCCGCCAGGGGGGATCTCACTCCTTCGCTCGCGCCCAAATGGTTGGGATGTCTCACGCGGTTTGCTTGTTTGTGCCCCCAGCATCCTCCGCTTTCGAAGTTGATTTGGAGGATGTCTCGAGTGAGACGCTTGTTATCACACCACTGGTGGTCCAGATTGCGAGAATGTCTCGAATGATTTGCTTCTTTTGCTTGCAAGACTCGTGGGCGTGGATCCTCAGGATGCCAGAGGAAGCTGCAGCAGGCTCCAGGAGGCCCCAGGAGGCCACATGAGGTCCCAGGAGACACCAAAAGGCCACAGGAGGCTCCAGGAGGCCCCAAGAAGTTCTAGAAGGCCCCATGAGACACCAGGAGGCCACATGAGGCCACAGGAGGCCACAGGCCACGCCAGGAGGCACCAGAAGGCCCTGGAAGGCCCAAGGAACCCCCACGAGGCGTCAGGAGCAGGAGTCCTCAGAAGGCCACAGGAGTGGTTCCAATCCCCGGCGTGTTACATATTGGGTCTCCCCTGGAGTGCGACTCCTTTGTGCTTACGTTTGTTTTTACAACGTGTCCTTGTGCGTATCCACTCCTCGGGTGTTTTACGTCGGTTCCTATTTCTTGGGCCTCCCTTGGGGCAAGAGTCCTTGGTGTTTTACGCGTGTCCCAATTAGATTGCCCCTCTCCTGCGGCTTCAATCCGAAGTGTTTTACGTCTGTTCCTATATATTGGCCCTCTCCTGGGGCACGAATCCTCCCCAGGAAGCCACACGAGGATCCAGGGGGCTCCTGGAGGCCCCAGGAGGCCACGCTGTTCCCCAGGAGTCTTCAGGAGGCCACAGGAAGCCCCAAGAGTCCACAGGAGGCCCCAGGAGGCTTCAGGAGACCCCAGGAAGCCCCATGAGGCTCCAGGAGACTCCAGGGACCCCAGGACCCATGCGCAGAGACGCACTAATACTACTGAGACTCATTCACGCTCCAACTCATTTACAGTTAGATTCACTCCCAGACCGTCAATACTCAAGCCCGCTTCTATTCGAACGCTCTTGCGCCTAGACGCTCACGGCGGACAGGTCCATGCTAATAGATGTAGATATGGGGAGTTCCAGGCAGTGAGTAATTCTATTCCCTCGGAGCCGGGTGCACGGCAGCAGAGGCGCATGGCTACCTCGTTCCACCCACGCACCCACGTGCGTGCTTTCCTTATTTTGCGCAGCCAGCGTGGCACGCACGGCCAATGTAAGCCGCGCCACGCGCCACAGCCTTGCTCAGGCCGAATCAACATGCACACCGGCTTTGACCGCCCCACGTTATGGTAGGCAAGCGTTCCCAGCGGCCAGCTTAATGATGCCACTCCGGTGCCAGCTTTCCGAGATCCCGATGCTCCCTCGAGCCATTGTTGTTTCAGTGTTGCTGGCGAGACGCCCGTTCGGCACACAAGCCTGGCGCGTTCCCGTGTCACTCTTCCCCTGTGCTACCTTTCCACCTGGCCTGCTTTCTAATCCACGTTTTGTCCTTCGATTCCGATTTCATCTCAGCCATCATAGCTCGTCATTGGCCTCTCTGTCTGTCCATATGTCTGTTTGTCTGTTTGTCTGTCTCTCTGTTTGTCTGTCTGCCTGTCTGTCTTTCTGTCTCTCTGTTTTTTGTTCCGTTGACTTCTTCTGCTTCGAGCCGAACAGTAAACGAGATACTCTACAGCGTGTGCAACTTGGCGGCAAAGCGAGAGGCCGCTGGTTGCTTAGGGTGTCCGGCCGATGATATGTGAGTTCTTTATGATGACACATCTTTGCCACAAGCAAGGGGGTATTGAGGGCCAGAAGGAGGAGGAAGAGGAGGAGGAGGAGGAGATGGAGGAGGAGGAGGAGTTGGTTGTGGTTGTGGTACTCAGCTCATGGTCTGGACTGCATCTAAGAATGGTTGCATGCTGACCATTCTGCGCAATAGTAAGGAAAGATCCCCTCAAGTGTGGTGACAATTGGTACCCCCACCGTGACTGGAGGATCGAGATGGGGATGCTGGGGGAGAAGGAGGCCGATCAGGCGAGGAAAAGGTTCTCATACCGCTACCCTTCTTTCTTTTTCAATGTTTGGGGCCTCGATTGCTGCCCATCGTTTCCGGGGTTGACATTGGCGGGCCGTCTCCTTGTGTTGGCGGGGAATATTTGAGTCTGTGGTTCAGGTGCGGAAGCGACTCCAGGTAAGGATGCACTAGTTTCGAGCGCCAGTGGCCACGTCTGGCTTGAACACTCGTTATGTGATGCCACGGCAAGGTCAGTTGCCAGAGTGAGGCCCGAGTGACCCAGAGCAGGCTTGTCAGGAGGCTCATGGTGGGCAGGGCCAGTGGCGCCCAAACTTATCACCTACCTCTCCCTAGTCCAGGCGGAATGGGGGGGGAGCCGCGAGCAGAGGCCGTACCTCTATCGCCCTGTTCTCTGCTCGCCCTTCTCCTCCTTCCTCCCATCCTCGCCTCCTGCTGCTCTTGCTTTTTCGGCCCCCAGGGGCCAGAAAACGTGAGCCTGGCATGCCGTAGCGTCTTTGTGCGTCTGTTGTCGCGGCGGTGGCCCTTGCTCGGAGAGATGCTGGCTCGAGAGATTGCGGCGTTGCACCGCGTCGCGGCGTAAATCCGCAGTCGACGGTGCAGTGGGTGCTACGATCGTCCCTCCTCCTCATGCCCTTGCTCTTGAACCTCCTGCTTCTCGACGCTAGCTGCCCATAGTCATCTCGGCTCTGGCAGCGAGCCAGTACGGCGCCAGCAATGTCCCACGAACCCGCCCCGGCAGCCTTGGAGAGGGCACGGCAGAGCTTGACGTGCCCGCCACGGAGCATTTGAAGTCCAAGGGCATGTTGAATATAGGTCAGTTTGTTGGCCTGGCGGACTCCAAAGCAGACTCCTTCGCGGGGATCTGCGTCCCGGCGGGATAGATGGGACAGGACT
The DNA here is from genome assembly GCA_963575745.1 of Prorocentrum cordatum. Lineage (NCBI taxonomy): Eukaryota > Dinophyceae > Prorocentrales > Prorocentraceae > Prorocentrum > Prorocentrum cordatum. The sequence continues at coordinate 107,777 of CAUYUJ010014354.1, read as the reverse complement.
GCCCTGTGCCAGCGTGTCAGAGCAGCCTGGCAGGAAGCCGAGGCCCTCGTCGCGGGCGAGCGCGGCCTGACTCGGAAGGGCAAGGGCGGCGATCGACCAGATCGACCCGGAGGTGCGCGAAAAGAAAACCGCGAGTTTCGTGGGCCACTACCAAATTCGCCTCCCGGCGCACCTCAAGGGGAGCGACGCCTTGGCGGGCCGCCTGGTCCGCGAGTACGAGCGGCGCCCCCCCGCAGTCCACGTCTTGCGTGAGGTCCGCGCGTTGAGCAGCCAGCCAGGCACCTCGACGTTTGGCAATGGTGTTGGCGGCCAGAACAGCAGGGACTCCTCCGGCACCCAGACCGTCATCGGTTTCATGTATAAGCGCAGAGTGTTCTTGCACACGTTGGCCTTTGCGGGCTGCGCCCGATTGGGTCAGCGGATTGGTCCGTCGTGTTAGAGGACCACGAGTGTAGTGTCCTCGAACTGTTCGATGGCAAGAACGGCCGCAAGCCCACCGTGGAGGCCGTCATGAAGGCGGGCCGCCAGATGAGGGCCAAGTGGGTCGAGTCGGTCCGCAATGACAGGGAATTCCCCACGGAGGCGGCCCAGACGTGCTGCACGGAATGGGTGTCTGTGTTCCCCGAACTCCATTGGACCGTTCTTGCGGGGGTGGAGACGCGCCGCGCCGCCGCAGAAGTCCCGCGCGGGTCGCCCGCGCGCGGAGTCCATCGGGGGCAGGCATATCTACGCGTTCTAGAACGAGGGGAAGTGGCTTACGGGGGCCAGTGCAAGTACCTCCGCGCGTGCAGCCTCACATGGCGCGGTTCCAGGATCACCCGGCGTGCGAGGCCTAGACCGGGGCGTCAGCGTCCTCCCGCCCACGCCACGCACCATTCCAGCGATGCCTGGCTCCGGCGCAGGCTGCCCGCGCGGTGGCGGGAGGGCGTCAGCCCCGCGGCGCGGGCGGCCGTCCGCTAGTGCCAGAGGGCTTGGGCCTGACGGTGTCTTACTCCGCGCGGCGTCCGTGGTGCGCCCTGCGCAGGCGCCGCCGGTCGCGCGCGAGGCCGTCGGCGCAGCGTATTGGCGACAGCCGGCCGAAGCCAACGATGTGGCAGACAGGACCCAGGAGGCGAGCACGACCGCCGTCGACGGGAATGAAATGGCACTTGCGTGGAAAACCCGTGGCAGATGGCGAGCTCGGAGGCGGGGTCTGGCCGCGCAGCCGAATCTCAATTTCTGCCTCTTCCTTCTTGTCGCCCGAAACAACTGAGCGCGCGCTTCGAGCAAGAGTCCTGGGCACGATTTTGGATGCCACGGCGTAAATCCCCCCCAGAACAAAATAAAAAAAGGTGGCACTCGATTCGAGCCCGAATCCCAGAACGTTTGTTGGGGTCTACCGGTCTACAGGTTTATCCCAGAAACAGGGGGTGCGCAAATCGAGTTGGTATCCCATGCCCAATTTTGGATGTGCCCGTTCACAGACAGAAGGCAGCTTTGCACGTGCATAGTCAATGAGAGCCCCAAAACAGTGGGGAGGAGGGGGGATGGGGGGAAGGACGACGCACGGGAATGACGCGAGGCGGTAGGGTGATAATGTCCTTTCGCTCCCGCTTTTCGCGTTTCGTTCCTGTAGTGTGTCTCCTTGTCTCGTTCATCGCGCAGGATGCGGAATCGCGCGGCTTCCTGATGTGATGCCTGTTTCCAAATGCCGTCGTGCCTTGCATATTGACCCGGCTCATGTCCCCCGCGGGGCTCGTTGGACGCGGCAGGCGGGTTGTGCGACCAATTTGGTAGAGTGAATGGCGAAGCGAATGACGAAGACAATGAGTGAAGAGGAAGAGAACTCAGGACCACAATGTACCCAGGATACATCAACGATGCTGCAAAACATTTCATCCCAAGCCCCTCCTCACAAATCCTTACACGCGCCATCAGAAATATCGCAAGAAACGCATTTGGAACACCTAGCAACATATGGGCCTGCCAATCGGGCGAGAGGCCCGACTTGAAAAGGGTTGGTTGTCTTGCAACCTTCTTTCGGATTCTAAACACTGCGGGTAGGCAAACCAACCACCGTCCACCCTTGTATCCGATGGGAGTTGTTGTGGCGAACGCGCGCGGCGCCACGTCGATATACCGATATGCCCTTTTTGACAACGTGCCGCCCTCCATTTTTGTAGCTGTTTCACCTGATAAAACGAATGCGCGCGGCGCTAAGGCGGAACCCCATTCTGGAAATGAGCCGCCCTCCATGCGTGCACTTGCCGCGCATTCTAAGTTTCCGTATCAGAGGCAGCCAGGAAATATTATGCGAAACGCCTTGATCGTTTTGGCGATGCGTTTCGTGGGGCGGCAGGGACGAAGTATTTGGGACAAGCGGAGATGAAGTAAGGGGGGCGAGGGGTCGGACGAATATGACGATTGAGACATGATGACAGGCGAAGGGTGAGGAGGAGGAGGAGGAGGATAAGGAGGAGGAAAAGGAGGGGCGAGGAGAAGGAGGAACAAGAGGAAAAGGAGGAGGATGAAGCCCACCAGGAAGAAGACATCCAGGAGCCATGGGGACGAGGAGGAGGACGACTTACAAGAGGAGGAGGAGGCAGGGCAAGGCAACTCTGTGGTTTTATCGATGTGCCTTCCTTGTTTGTTGTTAGCGAACTTCCAAACATTTCTGGAACATGAGTGGCGTCGCAGCTGCAGCTTCCATCAACGCCTCACACGGGCCTCGATCCCCTCTTTCAGTGGGATGTGCAAGTCACGGGGGTGATGGCACCGCCAGATCATCGCAGCTAAAGCCCGCTAGCTTTTGTATTAGGACGTTTCTGAACATGGTGCTTTTCCTGACTTTCGGGGCGAAGCGGCATATTTCGGTTCCTGGGACACCCGTTTAAAACAAACATCTTCAGAGAGTGCGGCGTCTTGAGGAGTGGGATGGGGCCGGGGGGGCAAGCAGCAGCGCTAGCAGAACTCGACGAGGGCGGAAGATGAAGTAGGTCCCCGCGCTCGATCAAGGCCTGGAAGCGGGCCGCGGGCACCACGCAGCATCGCATTATTCTTCTCCTGCTTGCGCGTGATGCGCGCGCGGCAGTGCCTCACCTGGCTGACGAGCTCGATCTCCTGCACCTTCATGGCGCCCTAGTCCCAGTACTGCTCGATGACCTTCCGTGCCTCCTGGTCGAGGTGTGCGTCCAGGCCCACGGCGTTGCTGAGGGCGTCTCCAGGCTGACCTTCCTCCTCTGGATCTCCTGACGGTAGGCCACGCCGGCCTGCTAGCCCGCCGCCGCCGCGACCTGCTCCTCTGATGCGAGATGTGCTATGACCACCACCCCGCATACATCGCGCAGCTCCACCGCGCTGGACAGGCTCAGCATTTCGAGCACTACGGCGAGGGCGCGGAGCACATCGCCACCCTTTGCCTTCGCCTTTGCCTGCTCAGCCAGCTTCCGCTTTTTGTCTTCGCGCTCGACGCTTGCGGCGCTCACCGCTGGCGCGATCAATCGCGCGGGAGACGCCTCCAGGGCCAGGTCGCGAGCGGACATTTCTGAGATGAACAGGCATGTGTTCGCGCACGTGAAGAAGCAGCTGAACATAACGACCACCGACAAAATCGATCCAAGTGACGACATTCGAGCAGACCTAGAGGAAACAACCGCGCACATATGACGACTGGCAATAACTTTACGTAATCCACTTTTTCGCGATAATGCCAGACGGCGCTGACATGTCACGCGGCTCGAGAACGCCGTGCGACACCGGCAGTTCTCATTCGCAAAAGACAACATGACCCAGCTCGCGATACCCATGACGAACGATTCTATTGGTGTAACCCCCACGCTTGTCTTGTAAGTATGCCCCACGTGTAGTCCCATCAACATTGAGAAGCCAGCAGCGATACACACCATTCCGAGCAAACACACGCGGGGGATCATGATCACCAGCAGGAGCATCCCGCTCAGGAGTGGGCACTCGCACCGAAGCTGTCGCACATCGATCTTCACACACTTCTCGGTTATATCTGGGTTATACAAGAGGAACTTTAATTGGCCCCCAAGAGATGACAGGGGAGACCCCCCCCTCATCGATCACAGACGTCGCCTCTATACATTCCCAAGCTCGTTTGGCCCAGGGATTCGCCTTCGCATCGAAACGTCCTGAGGGGTTGAAGGTGAGGGTGGGGGGCAGAAAGCCAAAGAGGGCAGCAACATCTTGTTTATACAATTTGGTGCGCCCTGGGAGCTATTGGAGATGCCGAATTCGGCAAATCCCAGCCTCGAGCTCAACCGGTACGAGACGCCAGAACTATGGGAGAGACGGGGTGGCACGAGTCGAGAACACGCATGTATTGCCCTTCGCCGCTCTTCGGGCATAGTGAGCAACTGTGGCAGCGGTCCTGGGAGATTCGGTGGGAGGAGGCAGAAACACTTCGAGCTCTGAGATGGACGTGCTATAGATCATGTTGAACAGTATGCATCTGCGCACTCGGTAAGGGACCCCTGAAAGGTACTTGGAGTTGCCCGTGGACTGCCAACCTACGCGCGTAGCCTCCACCCCCGCCTTGCACTCATAATTGAATCAGGTCTAAACCGGATTAAGACGAGCCCCTGAGCTAACTGCAACTTGGGACGCCTCGCCAGGGATTGTCAGTTCACCAGTGCGGAGAGCCTCTAGCGCTCGTCCACAGCCCCGACCACATCTGCCTCTGCCGCAAGCCTCGGCCGCGATCTCCGCGCGCCTGCGACGGCCCCCCGCGCCGCGGTAGGCCCGATCCATTTTGGTGGCCCCCTTGAGAGTTGCAGCCGTTTCGGTCTCCTGCTTCGCTGTGGGAAGCTTAGCCACTAGGAGACGAATCTGGCGGCAAAGGGCCAGATGTCGAATGCGCTCAGCAGCCAGCTAGGTGCATGGCCGCCCAGCTGCGTCGCAGAAATGTGCTTGACCCGTCTCGCGGGGCAAGTTACTGAGGTATTCAAAATGCCGCGTGCAGTGCGCTTCCGCATTAGCTCAGCGGCGCGCGCGCAGGCTCGACTCCACATCAGACGCAGAAGCACGACGACCAAGCCCGCCTCGCAGACATCGCATGAGTTTGTCGATGTCCCAGCGCGCCCGAGAAATGCGAGGATCAGGGCGACGGGCAGGCTCCAGCACATAGGGAAACACCACGTGAACAAGTAGATGGTATCGCATGGCTCTGGCGCGAATCAGCGGGGGCTTCCGGCTGACCCGATGGGGGGGCCTGGCACTCCGCAGGGCCCGCGCCAACGACCTATGAAGCGCCGCCATGCCACTTCTGCAAATCGCCCCCATGTTGCCGAAGAATTCGCGGGCTAAGCCGTCGTGCACACTCGCGATTTGCATGCCGTGGGTGGCGAGAAGCTCCGCGAACAGTGGACCAGCCAGATGTCCGCGAGTAACCGACGCATCTGGAACGACATCGCGGCCGTCGAAGATTCACTGGCCGTCATTGAGGTCGAAGCATACTATGGGCGTGCTCCTCTGCGACGCCTTGGCAAGCTGCTCAGCTAGCCACGTCGCGAGCAGACGAACCGCGCGCTCGCATTCCCCCCACGCCACTGGCGTGCGAGGCCGCGGGGGGAATTAGCACACAAGGACCGTCGAATCAAAGATGCCCGATCGAGCCCAGCAGTGGAGGCCGCGCCCTTGCAGAGGAGCGGGGGCGGCCTCGCAGCGGACGACACGTTCGGGTCGAGCACGCCGCCCCCAGAGCACGGCGCAGCCACAAGAAGAGTTCGCGTGGCGCCTCCCATCCAGCCTCATGCAAAGTGCGAGCACCAAAGCATCGTCGCCGAATGGTGGTGCCACGAGCAGTCCGCTGCTTCGTGCCTACAGAGGCCAGCGCGTCGAAATTGTGAGTCGCAGCGATGCTATTGTCAAGTCGAGCCTGTGAATTCGCAGCCTGCGGGTTGCTCGTCCCGATCGTGACAGGAATTTATAGATGCTTCGCGTAGCCCTGGACGGCCAGAATTTGGTCCGTTGCTCGTTAGCCGCGTTTCTCGACGGCGCCCGGCATTCCTGCGCGCTCGCGAACGAAAAAGTATCCCCCGAATGACTTCCTGGTGTCCTGGTGTGCGCCCTCCTGTGTTCCTGTGAGCGGCAGCGAAGTTCGCCTCCTGTTTGCTTCTCTCCCCGCTTGTTCTTGTCTCTTTTCGCCCCTGCTCTCCCTGTGCGCGAATTTAGGCCGTTGCCCGAGTGCATCGTTCTTGGACGCCGCCCGGCCTCTTTAGCCGCGGTCGCGATCAAAAACAAGATCCCCGCCAGCCCATCCAGAAACGATGCCCAGAGGAATTGCCTCAATCAGGGAAGTCTCGTGTGCCTCGGGGAACTTCTTGGGGCCTCGTGGTGGTCTCTTCGGGGCCTCTTGGAGGCCTCGTGGGCGCCTGTTGGGGCCTCATGGGGCCTCCTGAGCGCCTTTTAAGGCCCTCTTGAAGCTCTCTTGGGAGGGCCTCATGGGGCCTCCTGAGCGCCTTTTAAGGCCCTCTTGAAGCTCTCTTGGGAGCCTTGGGACCGCTGTTGGAACC